>JAHLGP010020638.1:2421041-2439158 GCA_020141445.1 Bruguiera sexangula | reverse complement strand
GTCAAAATAAGGGGAAAGAAATAGCTATAAATACCAGAAAGCCAACTAGATTCTTTATACCTTTACAGCGATGATATAAGATCAGCTGAGTCATCATCCAAGAAAAGTTATTTGACCAAAAATCCAATCTTTAGGCAATAGAAACAGGACCTATGCCTAGACTGTTAAATTTGAATTTGATGTAAATATCTGCCAGGTGGCATTTACATGATGAATTGTTATGCACTCAGAAGAATGTTAAATGTATTTAAATCTGTTGTTGAAAATTATATTTTATTGCACAAAAACAAATGGCTCTGAAAACATCAATTGATTACTAACTTGGGCAAGAAAAGATACTAAATGGTTTTACTATTTTCTTAGCAGACTTAGCTCTTAAATTTGGTAGAGGAAAATTGAAATGATAAATGACATCACACAATTATAAAATCATAGCCCTCAAACTTTTTATATTCTTAAATTTCTTAGATTGAATTTTCCAGAGATTATTACCAGTAACTATACCATCAGCACTGAAAGATTGTCATCTCATTCTAATTGTGATATGGACTGAGTACTAATGATCTTCAATACATAATATGCAATACAAAATATAACAGACTTTTCCTCAGAAATGCACCTGGTCTCTGAGTTGGTCAAGCAATGTGCCACCAATCAGTCCAGGTCCAATAATCCCCACTGCTATAGTTGTCTCTGAGAGATAGAACCTTGAGTGGACAGCTCTTAGAGCCCTTATACAATCTTCACGCTTGACTACCACCGTAATATTGTACTCAGAGCAGCCTTGAGCTATAGCGCGGACATTAATATTAGCCTGTAATCCTCATAGAAATGAACATAAGAACAATAGATAGAAAGCAGACAGTGGAATGAAAACCAGGCAACCAATTTGAATGTTAACTTTTTGCTTACCTTGGCTAAAGCATTGAAAAGAGTAGCACTCACTCCAGGAGTGCTGGCCATTTTCTGCCCAACAGTTGCCAAAACACTACAGTTTGGGATGACTGCAACCTGAGAGCAGAGATATTTTGAAAAAGAACTGACAAATGAAAATAAGCATCCAGAAAAGAATGGCCAAAAAATAGATAACACGCATACTGCATGAGGAGGCGACATAGCTTCAAAACTTAGACTTTAGAGTTAAAGTTAGAATAATTTAGCCCACATGCTGAACAAGACAAAGGTGAAATTTGTTATTCTTCACTTGGTGCAAATGCAAAAATTAATTATCTAACCATTTCCTACTGAAAATTACAGGAATCTATGAGGACAAACAAAAGCTTAGAGACATAAAAGACCACAGAGTTGCTGGATTTTCACACCTGTTAATAAGCAAGCTTGACAGTATCATACAACAAAAACAGTATCTCCAAAATCATTTCAACTTTAGCCAGGAGGGAAACTTAGCCAGCATTGTTGTAAAGTTGTATTTAAAAAGATATGTTATAAAAATTCTATCCTCTATTTTACAATTCCATAACCAGAGGTTTTTGCAGGCTTCACATACACAAAGGCAGATCTCTTATTCCTTGAAGGGTCTTTCTCTTTGTCTCGAGATATCTTAGTCTCTCATCTTCTTCTCTCCAGTAGTGACAGATACTAGTGATCTCTCTCCCTCTCTCTCTCTCTCTCTCTCTCTCTCTCTCTCTCTCTCGCTAAAGGATGCAATGCAAGTTCTCTCCAATAATCTATTCCTAGTTCATCCATAAAAAGGGAAGAAAAGGCTGAGGCACATGCATTTCATTCCATATAATTGAGTTAAGAGGAAAGGAAAGAAATGCAAGCAAAAATTGATTCAGACAAGCAAACAAAAAGACAATTGACAAGTTATTGTTGTTTATGTCTTTATTTTGATAACTTGGTTTTTTATTGTAAATTTCTTGATTTTAGTTCAAGTTACCATATAGGAAAACTAAACTTATTGTGGGAGGTAATTAAAATAAAATTGAGTTTTATGTAGGTCTATCCAAATTTTTTTAGGTCTTCTTTTTTGGGAGTAATAATCTGCAAGGGAAAGGATATTAGCAATAATACTCCTGCCCCCCCACCCCCTTCTTCATTCCCTTTAAAAAGGCACACTCATCTTCTTCTTTATTCTTGTTCTTTGTTTATTTTTCATTGCTGTCAGAAGTAATCCCATGCTACTTCAGCAAACAAACAACCCTGCTTTGCCCTTTAACTTACATAAAACCATAGAGAACTAAACCTAAAACCACTAATTATTTCTTTCTAATGACCAAGACCTATATTCTCAATTTTATAAACCCTAAAACCACAACAAAAACACTTGTAGACAGATTTGTCAAATCCATCCTACAGCCACGATATAGTAGATTCAAAAATACAATGGAAGAGATTTTACAAATTAGTGTGAAACCTTACAACATTAAGATCCATCCTAAAGCATTTTGCAAATCCTGGATGAAAAAAGAGGTCATAATATTTTAATTGCAACATTTAACCCAAGGGAGAACCTGTGAAAGACGTCCAGCATCCAATGCTTGGCGAAATCTGGACTGCAAAGCCTGCACAACAGCTTCAACTTCTTTCTCGGGCACAGCAAAGCACACAGAATGCTCACTACTAGCCTACATTAACATCAATTATTTTAGCTTCAGTATTATTTAAGAAACTCGTGAGTGCTGAAGACAGAAGAATAAAGAACCTGAGATATCATAATAACATTAGCTCCCACATCCTTCACAGCACCAAAAATATTGCTAGCTGTACCAGGAACACCAACCATTCCAGTTCTGCCAAAAGAAAAGGAGTATAATAATACTCACATAAAGGACAAAACAAGTACAACTACAAGAATGCAAAAACAAAAGCAAAAAGCAATGTCTGACCCCTCAACATTGACAAGGGCCAAATTGTCTATCACTGCAAAACCTTTCACAGGGGAGTCCAATTTCTGGCCATCTTCACTCTCATTGACAGAAGGCCGGCAGATCATTGTTCCAGGTGCAGAAAGGTTGAAGATGTTCCTTATAACAATTGGAATGTCATACCGCATGACAGGTACAATAGTACGGGGATGTAAAATATTTGCCCCAAAATATGACTGCACATTCACAAGATTTTAATATCAGAAACATACAATTAGCAACTGGCAAAGAACATTAGTGGTATAAGAAGTGAGATCAAGTTCACCATTTCCCAAGCCTCTTGATAAGACAATGTCCTTAGTATCACAGCCTCACTTACTGCAAAAGATATGAATGAAAAAGATGTTTCTCAATTGGGCTTAACTGAGTGGACTCAAATACATGGACTCATTTGTTATGAGAAAGAAGATTTGCTAATATCACAAGAAGGACGGCCAAAATAGAACTTTTTAGTGCTGCAAAAGGGAGACCCAATGTTATAAATATTGAATATTTATATGATTCTGATAACTTGCCAGTATTGATCATATATTATAGCAACATACTAGGAATTAATGCACTTTATTAGGATTTTACACTACATGGCTCACATTTTTTACCACATTGCAGAGATGCAATATTATTAAAGACATTAAATATTTCAAAAATTCTAATAATTTTTAATGTTGATCATACTATAACTGCAAAAAATAAAAAAATAAAAAATAAATTGATTTTTATAATCTTTCATTTTCAGTTACAAAAGAGTCAATGAGAATTGAGTCCAAGAAAAATTTCCCTTCTCCATATTTCAATCAAATTTCAAAATGCATGTCCTTTTAGAACTCACCAGAGGTTATACTCCTAAGTTAGAGAGTTTTCTCAAACAACACATGGAAGATGCAAATTTCATGTACCAAAAGGATCTAATTCTTGTGCCTTGTAAACAAACCTTTCCTGGGGTCTGCACTGTATACCCCATCAACATCAGTCCAAATCGTCACCTGCCGAGCCTGTAACAGAGCACCCATTATAGCTGCAGAGAAATCACTTCCATCCCGCTTTAAAGTTGTAGGGATACTTTGAGGTGTACTGGCTATGAAACCAGTAGCAACTACTGTCTTAGATGGATTTTGAGAAAACCATTCCTTGAGTCTTTTTTCACATTCCCGAAAAATTGGATCAACTTGATTAGAACTGGTAGGATTTACAACAAGCACATCCCTGGTATCCATCCATTTACAATCTAGCCCACTCTGCATAGAGCACAGTAAAATACTACTTCAGATGGTTTGGAAAATAGCAATGGGTGGGCAATTATATAGATTTAGCAAATAAAAATTTAAACCTTTTTGACAACATATGATAACATCTGCGCAGACCACAACTCTCCATGTCCTACAACAAAATCAGTAAAAGACTCTGTTGCATGACCAGCTGCAATACACGAAGAGCTGTTATGAAGTGGTATAAATACAAATATCATAAGAAGAACACACCAACAACATATGTTAGGGTGAAAAATCAAAGCATCAGCTCCTGAAAGCAAGAATGAATTCAAAATTTCCCATTTGCAAGTTGCAGCAAGGAACAGAAATGTTAGCCATTTTAGCCAGCACACAGGCATACAGGCATGCGCATAATGCATGCATTTATTAAGCATGCAGGCTCAGAGACACACCGAATGAAAAAGCAGATACAGACAGTCTATTATCTTATTCCTTGCAGCTATGTTCATGTAATTCTTTCGAGAAGGGCATACTATTTCCTGTTTCATAAAGTAAATCCTATTTATTTTATAATCTCCAAAGGAAAAATGAAGAAAAAAATTTAAGGAAAAAAAAAGGCATATGCAAAACAGAGCAAAAAATGAGGTGCATAACAACAGAGACGAAAAAAAAAAAACAGAGTTCTGGTTCATCAGCTGCCTTCAAGAGCCAAAACTTGAATGAACAAAAATGAGAATAGAGCCAGTTCCCTCCCCTAGCATAAATGCAATGGCATAACCCCAATCCACCAATGGAGTAAAAGGGAGATGGAGAGAACAGTATGATACCTATATAGATGGCACGAAGCATCGCTTTCAGGTTATTAACATCATTACGTAAGTTGGACAGAAAAGTAGCAAGATCGTCTCCATCAAAAAGATCAATTGCAGTGACTCTATGCTTTTCAAGAACAGCATCGAGAGCAGATGCATAGGACTCATCTCGTGATTGTGCCTTGTAGATGAGGTCATACATCATATCCGTCACCTTTGACATTGCTGACACAACCACCAACTTCCCTTCTGAGTCATCCTTCACTATAACCTCAGCTACGTTCCTGATTCTCTCAGCATTTCCCACACAAGTGCCACCAAACTTATGGACTGACCAAATGTCACCTTTTGGAACAGAAACATTTTCCTTGTACTGATCAAGTAGAACGGCTAGACACAAAATGAAAGAACTTATAAGCTGCCGTAGCATACTAAATAAAGAAACTCAGAAAATAGAAAAAGCATGGCGAACCAACCTTTAACTGAAGAAGAAACACGGCAGCGCGACGGGTCCTTTTTCCTCTCCACAGAAGCAAAGCCCGTCCTGAAACAAAACTAAGGAGAGCATCTTGAGCATGCCATTAAGAAAAGTACAAAAGACATCTCAAAAACTACAGGTTGTGCCTTACAAAACATATGCAACAGCTAGAAGGCCGAACCCAAAAAAACAGAAGTATTCGCGTTAAAAAAAACAAAAAACAAAAAAAAAAGGCATCTCTCTGCATCCACAACCGAAAGTACAGAAGTTTTCCGTTTAAGGCAACGTTAGCCGCATAATAGAAAACTCCAAAGAAATTTAAAAAAAAAAACAAAAGAAGAAGAAGAAATCAATTTCTCAGGATTTACTTTTTCCTTTTGGATTTCAAGACCAAAGCCCGAAAACGAAACGAGAAACGGCAGAAAGAAAGAAGAGGAAGAAAAAGAGGAAACCTGGAAAAAGGAGAGCATGCAACGAGAGAAAAACGTGGAAACTGAGATAGAGAGATCTTGTTCCTGTTGTTGCTGTTGGTGTTGGCGTTGGTGTTTTTTGGTGGCCTGGTGTCCACCGCCAATGCCTTGTGAATGCAAGATGCTCTACAAATCGACGACGAGAACGCCATAGCCGTAGGACGCACGCACGAGAGCGTGCGACAAAGCGAAGGGAGAAAGAGGCAAGATAGAGAGGCAGCAGGCAGGGGATGGGCCAAAGTGAAATGAGGATAGCAGCGCCTCCCTCTCTCTGTCTCGCTCTCTCTCTCACTCGGAGTAGTAAATGGTGGGACTGCGAGTGGCTGTTTCGTCCGACTGAGCCACACCCAACCAAAGCAGCCAAGCCGAGGGAGACCGAGGCGGCCGGATTAGTGATTTATTCGCTTTTCACTCCGCTTGTTACAGAGCTTAAAAGTGTCTTTTAAGTGTCCGGCGGCCACCTACCCTCGCTCGCTATAAATTCTCAAGTGCACAAAGGGAATCTTCCATTTTAATTTCCCCACCTTTTTAGGGTTAATTAAACTGTTTTTTTCTTTTAAAAAAAAAAAATCACTATCCTCTTCTGAAACAATTATCCGGGTCTATAAAATTGTATAAAAATTACTATAGATTCTAAGTCGAATCAGATTCAAATCACTGTTCGACCCACCCGCAGGTTGGCCCGTTATTTTTTTATTTTTTATTTTTCAAACTTCTTCCCGCAGAGAAACCATTGCCCCATAAATGGTGGAGAAAATTATGGCCAATTACGGTTCCAAGCCAAAACCAGGAAGAAGATTCGTCTTCTTTGTCTCGAAGCGTTAGATCGCATCACAATGCTCGATAAAGCTACTCCGGGAATTCACTTTGTCTCAGCCGAGCAAGCGGCGCCTTGCATCAAAGCCACGACCTTGTTGGACGGTCAGTTCTGTTCAACCCTAGAGAGTTGGAACCACGAAAGCGGCAATTCAGATCTCGAGACTCTCAGGCCGTCGAAGCAACATCATCGCCAATGCATTCTGGAACTTCAATCCAAGGAAGAAGCGGAGTTAAATTTACCTTTTTGTTAATATTTAACCTTAAAAAATCAGAAAGGACCCGACCCAAAACTCTTCTGGGTCATTTTCTGCTCGGCGCATTTCATGTCAAGCTCAAGTCAAATTTTTTCCAGTTAAATCAATTTGAAATTGAATACTTCTGAATTCCACTATTTTGGTCTTTAAAATAATGAATATTTTATTAAAAAAAAATAATTAACAAAATAATATAATATTACAATAAAAATAAATTAGTAAAAATAATATCTTATTTAAAATATATTAATTATTATTTTTAATGATAATTTTTACTTATAATTATCATGACAAATCAGTGTATATTTAATAAAATAATTAATTTAATATTTTAATTAATATAATTATAAACTGAAAATAATTTTTTAAGGATAAAAAAATTAATTTATATTAGTTGTACTTTAATAAATAATGTTAAATATAAATTTTAACAATTATTAATTAATTAATATTATTATAATATATAACAATTAATAATATTATATAATAATTAATTTCTTATTTAATATGTAAATTAAATTTTTTAAAAATATATTAATTTTGAGCATATTTTTTCTCTTAAGTTTGGTTCAAATTAATTTATTTGGTGCACTATTTAATATTAAAAATTAATGCAACTCATTTAGTATAAAAAAGATGAAGTTTTGAATAAAAGTGAAATTAAATAAAAATAAGAGTTTAAAATAAAATAGACAAAATTTTTAAGATAGTAATCTTTTTTTTATTTTAAAATTAAACTTCAACGTTTTTAATTTTTTTATGATATAAAATCCGTAATATTTTATGTGGCACTTTTCAATATAAAAAAAGGAATTTAATGCCAAAAAAAACTTTAAAATATTAAAACAAGTTTAGCACTCGAATCTCCGAGAAAAACAAACATTGAAGCAGAAAAAAAAAAAAAAACACGTGTTGTTTTGCATTTTCCGTGATTTGAATTTAAAATGTTATTTTTCTGGCGTTTGGTCCCGAATGTCGAAGAAAACAGAGACAGAAAGATTTTGCAGCGGCGGGGAAGGCCAAGCGGATGGCCACATTAAATAGTGAGAATATGCATTTTGGGTTTGTTGATGGAAGACAATGAAACATTAATTAATTAGTTAACATATAAATAAATTTTTAATTTTTTAAATTATAAAAAATTTAACTTATTTTTTAAAATATAATAATTTAATTATTTTATAATTTTTTAACAAATTTATCTAGTCATTAAAATTTATTAATATTTAACATGTTATCTTAATATGTCATTTGGATTAATAGAAAACATTAGTAATTTTTATAGCAAGATAAATTTGTTAAAAAATTTACAATGATAAAATTATAATATTTTGAAAATTAAGTTAAATTTGTTATAATTTTTAAAGTTAAGAATTTATTGATATATTAATTTTTAATTAATTATATAAAATTTTTTTAACATCTAAACATATTATCTAATTTTTTTATTTTAAACTCTTTTGTAATGTCAAAAAAAGGAAGTAAAATGCCTTAATTCTTTTAAGAAAAAATTATTTCAAATTCTTAAATTTTCAAATACAATCCTTTTTTTATTTATAGCAATCTCTTCACTTTTAAACTAATTTTCAAACTTACCTAACAATTCATTTAGAATAAATGGTAGTTGAAATGCTAATTATTTTTTAAATTTATCAAATGAAATCAAAATTCTTTTTGCATTAGTACATGTATGAACTTTTTATTTTCATTGTTCATATCAAATATTTCTCGTCAATACATTCTTTCAAATTTATTATTAATTTCTTTGGTGTTTAATTGTTAAATTTACATACCTATCAAATTCAACTTGAAATTTTCACTTCATATCAATTTCATTCAATTGTGATTATTAGTACTATTAAATGATGTGAAAATTATTAGAATATTTTTAATTGATGTTATAAAAATATTTGTGAAAAATATTATTATTAAAAATCAATTATAGTATAGTCAAATTAATAAAAAATAATAATATCATATATTAGTATACTATTAAGAATTATAATTTTAAACTTTGACTTAAACATTGATAGACATATATAATTTAATATATATATATATATATCTTTTTAACACATAAAAATTTTATTTAACAATATATGATTATAGTAAAAGTCAAAAGAAATCAATCAATTATTAAGTTAAGGTAAACTTTTCAATTACATCAATAATTTCGAGTTTCATGAATTATTTAATACATTATTTATATAAACATAATCAATTTCAAGATTTAAAATTAATGTTTAATAATAATGTTCTTGTTTAAATAATTTAACAATTAGTATTAAAACATATTTTAACAATTAAATAACAAGATATATACTTAATTTATAATTATTCTTTAATTGAAAGAAAATAATAAAGCATAGGATTAAACTTTTACTAATCGTTGGCTTGTGGGAATATTAGGTATAAAAGAAAGATTTTGAGTCCAAGATTAATAAGCTTAATATTTTTATTGGTATATATTAATATTTTTTTTGTCAAATATACTTATTTATTCAAAAATATCAAATATATTTGATTTAAAAGTAATTAATTACCTATTAAGTTTTAATATGATATTTAATTATAATAATGTATCATAATATCTCATAAGGGAAAACTATTATACATTATGATTGTTGATTAAATCTAATTTATGATTAATTATAAGCATTCATGACTATGTATTTGTTTCTATTCACTTACATGTTTTATATGTTATTGTGTTCAATAGATTAAACATTTTTAAATGGCATAAACAAATTAATTTCCACTTAGGTGTTATGGATCTTGACTTAGCATTATTGGTAAACAAACTTATTGTAATTATTGATTCAAGTAATGAGTTAAAGAAGTTATATCATAAAGTATGATAACGAAGCAATAAGTTAAACCTTATGTTTTTTAAAATGACTATTGCTAGCAACATTAAGACAACTACTCCATAAACAAAAGGTATAAAAACAATATTTGCATTTTATGGAAGAACATTTCTACTCTATAAATAAGTTACTTGCTTAGTACTTTAATGACAAAACTCATGATTATGAAGTTTATTAGGTTGCAAATTATGCAATAGCACATTATTAAGATAATTAATATTGTAATAAGACTTAAGACCTTGGGATTAATAATACATGATTCTTTTCTAATTTAGTTATTTTGAACTCATTACCTTCTGAGTATGAGTTATTTCAAATTAATTACAACACTATAAAGGATAAGAAGAATTTTAATGAATTGATTAATATGTTTGTTCAAGAGGAAATAAGATTAAAAAAATCATAAAATTCACTCTATTAATATCATTAGTAAGTAGGTTAGGAAAAAAATATGAATGTGAAAGCCTACTAGTTCAAGAAAAGGGAAGAACCTACTTATACTCTTTAGGTAGAAAAAAGGAACAAAAAGGTGATAAGTGTCACTTTTGTTTTAAAAAGAAAGGTAAATTTAATATTTTAATATAGTTTGAATCAAATTTAATGGAAGTTACTCATAATACTTAGTGGTTGGATTATAGTGCCACTACTTATGTATCCAATATGATGCAAAGATTCATTATGATCTAAACCACAAATTCAACTAAAGATTTTCTCTTTATGGGAAATTCTATAAAGGCTCTAATTAAAGGCATAGGGACTTAATCTTTAGTCTTAGATACTAATATCATTTAAAACTATTACAGACTCTTTATGTACTTTAATTGGGAGAAACCTTATTTCGATTTCTAAATTAAATGCTTTTAAAATAAATATTAAATTTTGATGTAGTAGTTTTAGTTATATAAAAATAATGGCATGATTGGTTTAGGTATTCTTACTGATGGTTTATATAAACTAAATTTTGATCATATTTTTGTTGAATCCTTACTTAATATGGAACATAATGGTGGATTTAAGTGTAGTATAATAAATGAAAATTTTGTTTACTTGTGGTATAAGTGATTGAGTCATATATCCAAAGAAAAATTAGTAAATAATAAGATTCTTTTGAATTTAGATTTTACTAATTTTGGAACATGTGTTGATTATATTAAGGGTAAGCAAACCAAACACAATAAAAAAGTGACCATAAGAAGCACTCAACTTCTTAAAATTATCAACTTTAATATTTACAGACCCTTCGACACTCTAACCCTTAATAAAGAAAAATATTTCATAACCTTTATAAATGATTTTTCATATTATAGTTATATTTATTTACTTCACGAAAAATCTCAATTTTTGGATATCCTTAAGGTATATATAAAGAAGCGTGAAAGACAATTAAACAAAAGGTGAAACTTATAAGATTTGATAGAAGTGGTGAATATTATAATAAATACTAAGAATCAAAGTAGTGTATAGGTTCATTTGTAAAATCCCTCGAAAATCATGTCATATGTGCACAATATATTATACTAGGTATACCTTAACAAAATGATATGGTAGAAAGGCTTAATCGAATATTAATAATTATAGTTAAGTGCATAATAAGTAACTTCTCTTTACCTAAATCCATGTGGATGTATGTAATAAAAATCACAAATTATTTGTTAAATAAGGTTCTTAATAAAGCAATTTAATATACTCTTATTGAACTACGAATAAGAAGAAAACCTAATTTACAATACCTGTATATTTAGTGTTGCCCAATAAAAGCAAGAATTTATAATCCATATAAAAAGAAATTAGACTTTTGAATTATTAGTGGTTATTTTATTAATTATTCAGATAAGTCTAAGGATATATATTTTATTATTCAAACTATAATCTAAGAATTGTATAAACTAGTAATGTAAGATTTATTGAAAATGGTAAAGTTAATAAGAGTAATGAACATCAAAAGGTAGATTAAAAAAAAAATTAGGGTAAATATTCCTTTACCTAAAATAGTTTCTTCATTCACTATTATACCAAATATTATTCCAACACCGAAGAATATTTTAATGAAGAGACATTTCCTTAAGGAGCTAACTTATAACTAACTAATAAATCATAAATAAGATTAAAAAGACCTCAAAGAGAAAAAAAAAAAAGATTAATTATAATAGATGATTATGTGTTTTATTTACAAAAGTTAAATTTTGATGTTAGAATCAACAAGGATCTAGTTTCATTTTCACAAACAACAAAAGGTTACAAATCTATTAAATGGATTAATGCTATGAAAAATAAGTTGAAATCCATAGAAAGAAATGATGTCTGTGATTATTTTTAAATTACCAAAAGGATGCAAAAGAGTCAGTTGTAAATGAATCTTTAAGACTAAACAAAACTTACGTGGCAATATTGAATGGTATAAATTTAGACTTGTTGCCAAAATTTATACTCAACAGGGTTACATTGATTATACAAAGACTTTTTCTACAATTTAAAAGAAAGATTTATTAATAATAGTTATAATAATAGTGGCTTAGTATGACTTAGAGTTATACTAGATGGATATAAAAATTATTTTTTTTAATGGAGATCTTAAAGAGAAAGTTTACATAAATTAACCTAAAAGTATTTCCATAAAAGGTAAAATTCAAATAATGTGCAATCTTAAAAAGTACTAAAATAAACTTCTCAATAATGCTATCTTAAATTTAATGATATCATTATATCTTTTAAATTTAAGGAAAATGTTGTTGATTGGTGTATTTACCAAAAGATTAGTGGGGAGTAAGTTCATCTTTCTAGTCCTATATGTTGACAACATTTTATTTATTATTAATAATTTAAGTATATTATGTAAGACTAAAGATTTTCTTTTAAAGAATTTTAAAATGAAAAATATAAAAAAGACATTTTATGTGATAAAAATAGAAATATTTTGTATAGATCAAAATAATTACTAAGATTGTTTCAAAATTCTTATATCAAGAAGATTTTTGAGAAATTTAATATGAATAAGTGTTCACATAGGATTATTTTTATAGAAAAGGTGATAAATTTAATCTCATGCAATGTCCTAAAATTGATGTCAAATGTAAAAAAATGAAATCTATTTCATATGCCTTTATTGTTAGTAACTTAATATATTTGCAAATCTATATTAGACTATAAATCAATTTCTCAATTAAAATGCTAAGAAAATATTAAATTTATTTAAAATAGTACAAATAATGATTTATGGTAAAATTTAAAAAAATGTAAATAAGGTTCATCTATTTTTTAGACAACTAAAAAATTACAATTGTATCCATTTTTCAATAATTCAACAAAATATACTTTATCTCATTACTTAAAGTTACAATATAAATAAAATTAAGATATAAACAAATTTTAAAAGGGTAGTATGTAAAGTTAAAATTTAGACATTAAGAAGTAAAAAGATGTAAAAAAAGATAAAAAAAAAATTGATTCAAAATATATATAGAAAATATAAAGACTAAAAGAAGTGATTTCAGCAAGTCAAAACAAATAGAAAAAAAATAGTTTTAAGGTTGAAAATCTTGCAAAAATTGAAAAATAAGTTACAAATAAAAAAATAATATTATAATGAGAAGTAAAAAAAAGAAAACTTTAAAGACTAGTCTAAAAAGAAATTGAAAGAGATATAAGAAAGAAAAAATTGTGTGATTACCTTATCTATTTCCTTTCCTTTTCTTTCTAACTTTGTGTTTCTCTATTTATCTTTTATAATATACTTTCAAATTGAAAATGACTTCCACTTTTTAAGAGATGAAGTCATTTTTCATAAAAATTTTAGTCTCTTTTAGTTGACCTATAAAATATTTTTCGTTAATTAGAATTTTTTATTACATTAAACACTAAAAAATAAAGAGAAATATTTTTTTAAAAAATATTTTATGCAAAATAAACGGACCTTAGTATACTTGTAGGCTGTAAATTGTGTAAAATAACACAGTTGATAAATCCGCAAGTTATTTTATAGAAAAAGTCAAGTATTTTCAATTTGACCACCAAAATATGTTCCGTTCATCATGTGTTTTTGACGAAACAAACAAACGGTAGAAAATACGAAACAAATGGATTCTAACCCTAATACTCATGTAATGTGTCTCGAGATAATTTTTTTTTTAAATTGCTAATAATATATAATTACAATTAAAGACACAACAATAGTGATACTATACATTTTGATAATGAACAGTAACTATGAAAACCAATTGTTAAGCTATCATGTTAGTGTTGCTAAATATATTGTTTGACGACAAGAAAAAGAGCATTTAGAAAGTCACATAGCTAAAATTAAATTTAACGACGGATTTTTCAGTGTTGACAGGAAAATCCACTTGTACCTAAACACTTGTATGTCTTGTAATAACGAATTTAGGCTTGACTTTTAATTAATTTATTTTGAGCAATAATTTAAAAAACTAGAATAAATTATTTATAATTAATTTATTTTTTTTGTAACAATTTAAAAATTTTTTAAAAATATATTTTTTCATTGGAGTGAATTGACAAACCTATTGCTCTATGTACTTGCATCAATATTCCATTCCAGTTACCTTGCCAAGCAACAAAATTCGTGTTTAGGAATAAGAAATTTTATATTATGTCCCATCTTCTGATATGCTTTCACTGTACTTTTATTCGATATGTCGTTAATTCCGAACGTTTTTCCTGTCAAGAGGAAAGTAAAGGCCCGTTGTGTTGATTTGATTTCAAAATTTTCAACTTTTCCCAGCTTCCACGAAGCTGAGGCTTTTGATATATGAAGCCATGTCAGCTAGACCTACAAAGTTATATGGAAGCATTAGTGTTTGATGATGTATAATTGTTTGTTTCTCAACATGATACATTGCAACAAGAATAAGTCACAGTACCCTCATGGCAACAAGTTGGAAACCATCTTTTGCATTTCAAAGGAAAAAGTCGTGTGACCGAAGAAGATACTGCCTACAAATCTTAACATATCCCATGTCCAGGAGATTGTGTTCAAATCTTGGAGTACTATTTACAAAACATCCCTGACCAATGCAGTTCCTCTCTCTCTCTCTCTTTCTCTCTCGCTCTCTAAATGCTTGGAGTGAAGCGGTACCTGGCTAGGAGTTGACAGACCAATCATAATGTTGGTAAACAATGTTAACAGGACCTCCATCCGACAAAAGATGGGTAAGAAGACCTGCTTTACTTGCATCCAAGTAATTGATAACCCACTTGAGGATCTCTTTCTCTTGTCCAAAATCTACGTCGAACCTGCAATACAAAAAAAGAAAAAGGAAGAAGGATTGCAATGCTCAGATGTCAAGATTCTCTGCTTAAGATGGACTTCCTAACTCTAAACTGGTGCGATGGAAAGCCCAGCTTTTGAGTAAACACTCCACTGTCTTACCATTTAATGATCCGTGTGAAATGAACCTTTCTCTTTGCTAAGTCTACTTCCATTCCACCTCTCTGGAAGAACTCTCTTGCAGAGTGCCTTAGTTCAGATTCTATCCCTTGGGGTGTGAAAAATCTCACTGCAGGACTCGACCGTGTCCCATTGCAGAGTCCAAAATGAATCAATGGATTCACCTTAGGAAGAGCAATCTGTCATTTTAGCAGAGTACCAACGTTCGTATAAATCCAAGTTCTCAAGGAAATATTAGCAGTAGAAAGTTTAGATATTTATCTTCAAGATCTGAAGTTCACAACTAAGTGAGAGCTACAGATTCATAACAAAGAAGCAATTAATTCCTCTGTTTTATCGTTCACAGTTTGACGAGCCAATAGAAAAATGGTAATGGTGATGTGATGAACTCAAATTAACATTATTCATAGAGACTGAGTCATCATGGAAAATCGTTTACCCCCAAGCGCTTGTCTCCAGTGCTGAAGGGTTTGACCAATGAGTAGGGAGATCTTCGATTGTTTCTGAGAATGCCGTTCTTTATGGTGTTAAGAGAGTAAGGATATCCTCCTACAATGTATTGGAAATCCATGGAGAATGATCTCCTGTCAATTACCCCTTCTGGACTGCCCCCTTTAATTATGGCATGGATAACCATGGCATTGTACAAGTTTAAGAAGAAAGAGAGTCTCTCATCTGCCGAAAGATCCAGGAGATGCATCCTCTGGAGATCTTGAGTCAGATTGACATATCTACATCCATTATAGATAGAGAAAATAGAGTAAAAAAACTGAAGCATGATTTATAATGTCAACATACCAATTAATAAGCAGTATACGTTTAGAAACCATCACTAAAACTTTGAACTGGTGAAAGACTCAGAGAAACTCATAGCCTCAAACACCAAAAGAAAAGGAAAAACTGAGACAAACATGACTTAACCAAAGGGCGTCCGGCACCATTCCCTGAATTATAAGAATGATAACAAATCTCTAATTTTAAATTTAATTGGAGTGACTACATGAATTTTTCTTATCATTTTATTTTATTATAAACTGCATTTGATGTGAAGTGCCTTCTAATTAAAATTCTCAAGTCAACTCACCTTGTCCTCTTACTCGGCTCTCACTATTTACCTAAATTTGGTTTCCACTATTAATGGAGCACTACAAGATCTACCTTAGACATGTTAATAATAGAGGTTAATTTGTTAAATTTTAGCCCAAGTACCTTTTGATCATGTCTAAACTGCCCTGCTCACACCTAAGTAAATATTGGTCTGTCGGTATAACCCCTGACATGAACTGTTTGCACTTAAGGGATAGCAAGATTCAAACCTAGAGACGTGCGCTAAACTATCCAATTCTATCCTTTGCATCGTTTAATTAAGCTACCCCCACGAAGCTAGACCATAGGAAAGAGCCACATTGAGAACAAATTATAAATAATACCTTCGAAACTCCTCGCAACTGCTGATGGAAGCATAATTGACATGGCACCTGTCAACAGAGGCATAGGACTCCAACAATGCAGACATGATTTTGTAGAGCCGTTGGCCAACTATAACCGCAGGTTTGGGTTGGTTGTCATTCGTGGACCCCAGAATGTTGAAGCACTTGGGAATGTATGGTTCATGCTCGAGGAAACGATAGAAATGGCTGCCATCTTCAAAGTCATTTTCCCTGCAGGAACCAATGCACTTCAAAATAAGAACAATCTTTTTCATGCCAAAAGAAACCTGTAAGACATTTTGAGTGTTTCCCCTTTAGTAACATGTTCTTCTTACCCAAAGACATGGTGAATGAAGTGCTTCCTGGCCAGATGCCTACAAATCTCAACGGCCTACGCATGTCAGCCATAAAACATCTGTTATCATCGTGCTATTAAAAAAGAGTTATAACAACTTAAACAAAGTTTGACAAAGAAAGCAGAATGCAAACGTAATTGTAAAGTACTGATGCAACCAATCCTTATTAATTAATCAGTAGCAAATTAACTAATATTACGCGATGACTTCAACAAGTTGCAGTGTGCCGACATCTCATGTCACTAGGAGAAGCATTTAATTTTAAGGTCTTTTTCAATGAGTAATCCTTGAACTCAGAGCGCAGTGATTAACTCTATTATATATATATATATATATATATATATATATATATATATATTTCTACACAGATATATCCAAATCATAACTTAATGGGATATATCAAATGGTAAAACATTTTTGTCTTCTCCTTTTTTCTGTTGACAAAAATTTCTACTTTGCTGGATAGTCCAGTTTTTAGAAACATATATAAACCCATTGTGAATATTAATGCTTTTCACCAGCCTTTCAATTAATTTTTAAAAACTTATATTTGAGGGAAAACATAGAAGCACTAATAAATATTAATATTTTTCACTTTTTTTCAGCTCTTGAATTGATTTTTAAAAATATTTGAAAGCACGTCGGACTGAAATCACATTAATTCTTGGAATACTAAAACATCATTACAACAATATCAGTACAATAAAATAAAAAATAAATATATATATAATTTAAATATTTTTAATAAATTTAAGATTTTTTTAACATATAACTTAAAAAGATTATATAATATTATTGTATATTGTATTTATTATTTTGTTAAGAGATTTAAAAGAATATATTATATAGGGCATCAAATATGGAAAGAAATAAATATTTAACGAAAAAAAAAAAACCATGATTTTGGCAAGTCCATCAAAGCAATTTGAGTTTCAAATTGTTTTGATATGATAACAAGGGAGCCTCCAAAAGAGCTATCAATGATTGTTTGCCTCATGCTCCCTCGGTTACTTTGTAATGGAATCATACTTGCACGTTGCTTTAGTCCAGTGTCACAAAGAAAGCAAGGAAATTTAATTTGTTAGGCCCCCGGGGGGGGGGGGGGGGGGGGGGGGGGGGGGGGGGGGGGGG
>JAHLGP010020638.1:2353353-2420941 GCA_020141445.1 Bruguiera sexangula | reverse complement strand
CCCCAAAAAAAAAGTCAAAGAACATTTTTTTTTTTCAACTTCAAAAAGTGGAGTTACTTTTTTTTTATTTTATTTTTTCAATCTAAATTAATTTATATATTGTAGCAATCTTTTTTGAAGCTGGTTTTTTAACTTCTAGCCGCTCAAAAAGAAGCTAGAGAAGTACTTCTGAGGTGGAAAACAAACAAAATAAATCACTTGTTAATTTGTTATCAAAAAGTTAAAAGTTGGTTATCTTGTATCATGCACCAACGTGTTCGAAATCATGGAAAAGGTTCCCAGTACAGACCAAAATGATAGAATGTATATTCTCCTACTCCCGCCTTTTGCTCTTTTCCACAATGTGCTCATAATATTTTTAAAGTATTTTTCTTGATTTTTATCCATTTAAAAAAAAAAAGGAGAAAGAAATATTAATTATTTTTTTGGGGTTTAAAAAGAAAATGACAACTTTAACTATATCATGACTAGATCAATTGATTTATAATGTATACAATTTATTTGTAAAGTTTATTAATAAAAATATCAATTTTCTGAAAGCAATGCCTTTGTTTTTCCCGAGTGACACTAGAACTAAGGACATCTACCATTGAGCCTTTGGCCAAATTGAAATGAACAGGTCAGACCTCGTGGTTTAAAGTCAACGATCAGCACATTAAATGGTCCAAAAAGCTTCAAATCCGCCATGACGAGTGCGGATATTTATTTATTTTTTACCTAACGAAGTGACATCGCATTGTATACAAGGCGAGAGAAAAAACAAAAGAAAAAAAAATCTTTCTTGCGATTAAACCAAAATATTATGAACTTATCAAAGTGTTCATTGAGGTCGATATTAATGGTATTTTATTAAATTAATTTAAATTATTTATTATAAAAAGAAGCCGTAGGAGCACCGAGACCTCCTTTTTCTCTATTGTTTTTTCTTGGTTTATTGTTTTATTTATTTTTCTTTTTTTACTTTTTTTTTTAATTTTTTGTAACTCAAGATTAAAAGCCTACAGTGTCTTTATAGAATAAACTTCGGTCTCGCAAGTCTTTTTAGTGAAAAAAAAAAAGAAAAGAAAAGAAAAGAAAAAAAGCATGGTGAAATGAATTCAGAGTCAATCACGACGCACCTTGTTCCTGTCGCAGCCCAGGTGCTGAATCAGCACCTCCACTATGGCGGTCCCGGCGAAGCAGTTCTTGACGATCTTCATCTTCATCAGGCGGTCCTGAATGGGCACTCTCTGCCTCAAGAACCTCACGATCGACACCATTTCGTCCGGAGATTCCTCCTCAGGATCGTCGAAACCGTAAACCGGCGGTGCCGGAGCGTCGCCGGAGCATTTCATCCGGAGTAGCTCCTTCAACTTCTGGCCAAAGCAACCACTGTTCCTCAGAGAATTCAATGCCACCAATCCTCCCAAGAACTTCTCGTTAAAGAAAATCTGTGGCACTTGACGGGTCCCCGTTCTCTCTATCAGCTCCTTCTCTCTTTGTGGGTAGACGTCGACGTTGATTTCAACGAAGTTGAGTCCCTTCTCTCTCAGAAACGTACGGACGGCAGTGCAGTCCCGGCAATTGGACCTGGAAAAGAAGCTTATGCGGCCTTTCAGCTCTTCTTCTTCATCGTCCTCGCCCGTTTTGAGCGTGACCACGACTTTGAGCCCCGATATGTTGAATTCGGTCACGTCGGAATTGGGGCTGACCCATTTCAGGTCGCCGTCTTTGGGATTAAGAGACGACAACCGCTTGGCGATCGACAACGATAAGCTGTTGCTTCGCTCCTTGATGAATTTCCCAATAGATGGCACGTCCATGGAGAAACCACTCTCTGGCATGGATTTCGCTCGTAAATCGATCAGAACGTTGCCGTTGTGTTCTGGAATTGTGGTTGAGGAAGAAGAAGAAGAAGAATGGGAGAGGCCCGGGGGTGCTTCTGGCTTCGGCAGCTGCGAGTGGGGCTGGATGATGACATCTGCAAGACCTTTAATATTACCGTTGTGATGATCCTCCTCCGTGGCTGAACACGGAGAGAGAGAACCGCAATCTTTGTTATCCGATTCTTCCGCTCGTCCTCGTCTTCGTCTCCGCTCGATCTCGATTTCAGAGGATGCTTCCCGTGCTCGTGCTTGTCCCGGAGCATTCTCGCCTTCGTCATAATTATCGTCGCTATTCAAAATTTGAGAGACATGATCCTGGGAGAGAATCTCGACGACGTTTGGATACGCCGGCTCCTGCGCCTGCCTTTCCTCGTGATCATTAATATCTTCGTGGCTTCGGTCCGTTGTGATCATCGGAGACACCTTGTGTTCTCCGTTGGATGGCTCCATTTCTTCAAAGCGAAATGTACAGAGGACGTACGGACGAAGGGATTTTGCGCGTATAAATGGATTAAGGCAAAATGGCATGTACGGAGAAAAAGACAGAGAGAGAGAGAGAGAGCTGAGAGGAACGGTGATCTCGGAGAAGGTTCTATGGCCTTGCGGGGAGATCCGTATCCGCGTGTGCCGTTGATAACTTCTTATGGTTTTTCATGATTCCCTTTTTTTTTAAATTATTATTATTTTTTCGTTATAAGAGCATTGTCATTCGTCATGGTTATGTATTATATGTGTTTTTTTTTTCTTTTTTTTATATTGTTGGCCGGGTTCTGCCTTAGAATAAAAAATTCTGACCAAGGGTTAACATTAGAAACAGTCTACAGAAAGTTTTTTTTTTTTTAATTAGATTTAAAATAGGTATTCAATACAACAAAGCAAAGGGTCAAATAAAAAGAAAACGAGTGCTCAAGTTTAAAAAGAAAATGTGGTAGAATTCTTAGACTCCTTCAGTTCCACCAACGAAAGAAAAACAAAAAAAAAAACAAAGAAAGAAAAACTCAATGAACTCTGACGCGGAATGCGGTTGCTGACGGGGTCGCCGCACGGACGTTCAACGGTCGATTTGCGAGTGGAGAGCGCGGTCGTGGCATGGTAGGTAGTCGCCCAATGGTTAAAACCTTGGTGGAGAGCCGCCGGCATGTGTGGGTGGACCGGTGGGACTTCCACCTTACAAGTGTTGCCCGGGTACGCTTATGTACTTTCATGATTTTAATAATAAAATATTATCTCTTATTATTTTAATATGCGCAAACTCTTTTAAAATTACGAAATTTTACAGATAATAAAATTTGAAAATCAAAATTTCCCCTTTCATGTTTACTAAAACTTAGAGACAGACTTATTTGATTAGACTATGTAAATTTTTTTTTATATATATATTTTTAGTGAAACCTCGTATATGTACCTCAATATAATAGATCGTTAAAATGATATCACAAAAGAAATTGGTAAAACTGCTTTTTACTATGGATTCTATAAAAATTCACCTCTCCCAAATTTCAAATTCCTTGTTCTTGATAGGATCGTAAGAAATATTACATTTTTTGTTTTTCATTAATTGATTCCAATTAAAATGCTCTTTTTTTTCCGAATCAATAAAACATATGTCACTTATTTGTGTTCTTATATATATTTTTATTATACAAGTAAGTTATTATTTTGAATTAAAACAAATTAAATTTAATCTTTAAAAGTGAAAATTCAACTCAAAATAAAATTTTTTTTCCCCAATGTATTGCCCCAACTTTTCCTAAAATAAAATAGGGTGAATAGAGTGATATATCTTGAAAAATAACAAGATTTTCAATTTGTCACAATTCAATTACCAAAGAATTTTTAATATTAAATCCAACATACTATAAATATATATAAATGGATTCAATTAGTTTACACATGTGATATATCTATGCATTCAAAATTGATTACTTAGCGCGGCCGGCAGATTCAAAAAATGCTGTCAGCGAGGATAAAATGTAAATGTTAAAAAGAGATGTTATTATAAAACAAATTCGTATGTACAGATGAGTTGCACACGAGATGCTAAATGATATCATAGTGTGTATTATTTTATTAAATAAGAAGATTTTCTTGATTATTCTATCTTCAATTAGTTCTATTATAACTCAAAATTAAGAAAGACTGAATATGCGTATAGATTTTATTATAAAACTAGATATTACTTTTTTAGATAAATAAAATCTCCCTCAAAATATTAATCAATATTTTTAGTTCAGAGAAAAATTTAATAAACGTATAGGCAAAAAGCCTCATTTAGCTGACTTGGATGCCACATAATCTCTCTCTCTCTGTTTTTTTCTTTTTTTTTTTTATGTGACATTTAAAAAAAATCTAAAAATTTGAAAAAAAATTGTAAAAAATTTCAAACCCAAAGCCTCCATAGCAACTACATATCCTAACCCGGAATCACCACCATCTTATCCAAGGTCGCCCAAAATGATAAAATTCAACACTTATGACCCAAGCAACTTTCTTTCTTTCTTTCTTTCTTTCTTTCTTCCCCCCCCCCCCGCTGTTTTTTTATTATTTTCCTTTTTCATAAGAAGAAGAAAGAACAGCTAAGCAACGACTGCTCTTGGAAAGTAGACAGCTTGCGTATCAGCCATCAAAACACAATGAAGCCCCCTCCGGAGGTTTGGATAAGATTTGTAACCCACTGGTTTGAGAAATGGCATATGAGGCCAACTAGTCAGTAACATAATTAGCCTCTTGATAAACATGCTGAAAATTTATAGTCCATGGACTTTGAATAAGAAGCCGGCACTCCTTAGCAAGGTTCTACTGCAGACAAGTCCTAGGAGCATCCTAACTAACAACATGCAACAGAACTTAGGAATCAACTTCAACAATAGTCCTTCGAAACCCAGCATCCTATGCACAAGATAATCCAGGGAGAATCCCCCATAATTGATCAACAAATGCGGAGCTGTGCTCAATAATATGAATGAAGCTCCCTGTCCATGAACCAGAGCAATCCGGGAATATCCCACCAGCACTAGTCAAGCTTGGATTATCCTTTGCTGCCCCCGTTTGTATTTACGTTTATCCGATCCCGAGCGAGGGGAGACTAGCCTGCCATCACCTGGTATCTTGGTGGCCTCAAAAAGTCCTCAACTTGCTCATTTCAGGCTTTAACAAATTCCTTAACATGTTGCAAAATTAGATGTGAGGAGCTGTTG
The DNA here is from genome assembly GCA_020141445.1 of Bruguiera sexangula. Classification (NCBI taxonomy): domain Eukaryota; kingdom Viridiplantae; phylum Streptophyta; class Magnoliopsida; order Malpighiales; family Rhizophoraceae; genus Bruguiera; species Bruguiera sexangula. The sequence goes on along the minus strand of JAHLGP010020638.1, from coordinate 2,415,879 downwards.
ATCTCCTAAATATTTTTGTATTCCTTTATTTCTAATACCATTAAAAAGCTACAACAAAAACAACACACTATAAAACCCTTTCAACAAAGCCAAAATTCTACTTTAAATTAGCGGTTAACCAATTCTTTATTTTGAGTTGAAAAAACATAGTCCATTTCGAGGGGTCAACAAAATGAAGCCGAATTTTAGCTACAAACTGGCAGTCCCTCAGAAGATTCAATAAACTTTTAACCTTAGTATTACATAAAGGGCGTAAGTTGGATGGACAAATCCCACGAAACCATTTTTCAAGATTTTTGGGTAAACAAAAATTACTCACCTTCCGCTTAAAATAATGTATTTTTCCAAGAACAGGAAGCCTTCGTATGGGCTTATATTGAAGTTGCATCGCCGTGGTCTTGTAGATCTTGAACCCCCTGGCAGGCCCTTCTTAACTATACATTGACCATCGATGGTAAATGTCCAACTATGACAATCATTTGCCTTGCCTTTGGACCATAACTTATAATTTGCTAGCTTCCTCAAAATCCATGGAGGATGTATCCCGTCTAGTTTACCATAGAATTAACCAGAATTGCAATTCGAGTACTGAGCAACCTTCATTTGTAACTCTTTATGAGATAGTGGGCAGATGGCATGCTGAGATAGGGGTTCTAGAAATAGCTATTTGTCATACCAGAACCTTGCTGTTCTTTTGTTTCTAACATGCCATTGCAAACCGAATTCAAGACACCCCTAGGCACGAACCAGCCCACACCAAGTATTGGATGCTACTTGCTCAAAGTCAACAAGTGAATCGTCGTGATAGTATTTCTCGCGTGTAACACGAGCCCATAAACTCTGTGGTTCTTACAAAACCCGCCATCCTAGCTGATGGGAGAAGGAGTGCAGCGGAGTATAAATAGTACAAAAAATTTCTTCCATTTATTTAAACTTGTGAGGAGATGATTGAATAATAAAAATAACAATGCAAATAAATCACACAAGAGAATACACCAATTTTATGTGGAAAATCCTTTCAAATCAAAAAAAGAAAAAAATCACGAATACATGGAACTAGAGGTCAACTCCACTATAATTAAGTAAGTATAATAAAAATGCACAACCTCAATTACATCAAACAAATTGAACAAAATTCAATTTGAACTAAACGAAGAACTAATGAATTAAGTAAAACAGACCAACTACGTACTGTCAATTACAACTCAACAAGTAGATCTCAAAGTAGTAATCCAACCGTTCAAGATGAACTCCTAGATGTTCCTTACCAGTTATCCAAATTTCAGTTCAATAGGATCACGGACAAATCGATAATCATCTACACAGTTTATGAATTCTGCCACAGATGAGAGACTAGAGAGTTACTAGAATTGAGAGACTTCGATTCGAATGGAAAACCTGCCCTTGCAGTTCACAGAAACTCAATCCAATCGTCCACAAACAAGATCTATGTGTCCTCCAACTACTAACCAAAAATCAACTCGATCGGACTACAAATAATCTTTCAATTACATGGTTGACCAATTTTGCCACAGATGAGAGAGCAGAAAGTCACTAAAACTGAGAGGTTTCAGTTCGAATAAAAACTTGTCTTTGCAGTTCACAAAAATCTAATCCAACCCTCCACAAATGAGATTTATGTGTCCTCCAACTACTGACCAAAAATCAACTCGATCGGACCATAAACAATCTTTCAATTATATGGTTGATCAAAACTGCACACAGAAAATTGCTCAAAATATAGACCTACGAAAACTGAAGAGAAGTAGGACTTATAGTGCTTAAAACATAATCTCCACCATTCAGAAATAAGAATCAAACGCTCCCTATCAACCATCCAAGTTTCAAACTGATCGAATACTGATATCTGTTTCAAATGTAAGGTCAAAGAACCTTGTCTTTTTTCTTTTCCTTTCAGCAGCTCTCTTTCCTTTCTTTTTCCCTCGGCCAACAACTCTTTGCTTTTAGATTTTCTTTCTTTTCTTTTCTTTTTTCTCACGGCCGACATCTCTCTCCTCTCTTTCTTTTAGTTTTCTTTTTTTTGTTTTTCAACCAAAGAGGTATTTATACCCACTTTAATTATTTTGGATTATGGTCCCGAAATATTTGAGTTATTTATCCACATAAGAAGAGACCAATAAACCCAACACTAGCATGACTATCATAACATCATTGGTTCTTCTTATATCGCGCCCCCAAAGAAAGTCACAATGGTATCTATCAATTTGATTGCATACCATTGTAGGTAATATTGCTGACTCTATTATATAGATGGGAACAACAAAAGTAACAAATTATATGAGAGTAACGCATTTGGCAAACAAAAGTTGTTAGGCTTTCCAATCAATTAAGCTCGATTGCATTTTATCCATGATGGTCTTGTAAGTGGGTAACCCTTTTGTGTAACACAAGCATACCAAGATATCTCCCAAGATAAGTGGTTTGCTTAATCCCCACTTCTTGTACAATTTGTTGGGACAAGGCTTGAGAGACATTTTGAAAGAAAAAAATTCTACGTTTCCCAAGATTCACCCGATGATTAGAGCAATTGCAAAAGAACAACAAGATATCATTAATTATTTGGATTACTTAGTACTGGCCTTGACAAACAAGAGAACATCATCAACAAAGAGTAAATGTGAGAGTGTCGGACCATGACGAGATAAAGTAATAGGTTTCCAAGCTTCACACTCCATTGATTCTTAATAAGATGTGAGAGTCTTTCCATACAGAAGACAAAGGTGTAAGGAGAATGTGGATTTTCTTGTTAGAGACCATAAGTGAACCTAGTATGTTCAATTGCTTCACCATTCTGCATAAGCTGCATCCAGGGGGAAGAGATGCATTCCATGACGAATTCCAACAGCTTGGTTGGTATAGCCAGATCCCTTAGGGTTCTGCTTACGAAATTTAGCTTGGGAACCATTCCTTACTTATTTCCTCAGTAACCTATGAAAGAATGAATGGATTCTTGTAAGATTATCGTGTTATTAGTGATTTGCTAACTCAAGACAAAACTAGACTAATAGGGGTAATTTAGTCAGGTATAGAGGCTTCAGCCTGTCAATAATGATCTTCGTGATAACTTTGTAATAGAAATTGCATAAACTAATAGGTTAGTGATCCATAAGGCATTGAGGTGTCTTTACCTTTGGAATCAACACGATTTGTATGTCATTAGCTCCCTCTGGGATAACACCATCCCTCTAAGAATTTGACACAACCTTAGTGAGAGAATCACTCACAACATCTTATTGCTTGTGGAAGAAGATTGCTTGAAAACCATAAGGCCTATGGGTCTTATACATACCAATATTAAACACACCTCACTTAACCTCATTAGGAGTAATTGGGCTTGCTAAACGATCCCAATCCATGCTACTTATCGATGTAAAACAACCCATAGGTATTAAATCTAGAACCACTACACTATCTTCAAAATATAGCTTTTTAAAGAAAGTATAAGCACAATGAATACAAATATGATGTTATTATAAATTCAAGGAGTAAAGGGAGAAGTTACGTTAATATATTTGAAAATGATTATTGTAAACAACATTAAGATACCAATCAATGAACATAAAACATAATCAATACAAATAATTGGTAAAAGAATATTTTCATTTTACAAAAAAAAAAATTATTTATTGATGTAATGAAAGAAAAATCTTTTTTATTGCAATTTATTATGAAGCCATATCATTAATAATATAGTCTTTTCAAATGAATTAAAACATTATAAAAAATAAGTAAAAAGTTAATTAATTTGATAATACAGTTATGTAGGAGGAAATAAAATTAAAAAATCAAGTAAGTAACTTTATAAATGTTAAGGTTGTTATATATAAATTTGAGGCCATAACTAACATAGTTTTTGGGGTAATTAACTTCACCTTAGCACTTATAAATCTAAAAACACAAAATACAAATAATCTATGCCCTAAAGTGGTACATCTACTAAAATATTTGCAACACATGTGAGTGGAGCCTAAAGCACATCAAAATAAAAATACATAATCCAAAAGTTAATTTATATATAGTATAAAACTATTAAACTAAAAAGCATTTAAAACATAGGTTAAATTTATACCAATAGAAACAACACTTAATATATTTAATGAACCCCTTATGGTGACCAACCTAATGATGCAAACAAAAATAAAAAAAAAGAGAGAATTATGTTATCTTACTTTAAATAAACTAAAAGTGTTAAAATAATAAAATGAACGTGGTAACTTAATAAATAGTTATTTTTAATACATATGTTATCTTAGTTTTATTTTTATATTCTTATTCTTTGCAAACAAAATACATCAATCTACATTTATTGGATGACTTGGTTGTTGAAAGTGAAGCCTAACTCCTAAATGTTCATTGTTAAGCTTTTAGGCCTTAATTTGTTTGACCTCAATAATAATTAGCATGTATGTAGCTTTGATCTATCTAATTTACTTTAGTTTGTTTGAGCTTAACTTTGTAGCTTATTATGCTCTCATTATTTTAGCCAAATTGTTTTGTTTCGACAATTTATTTAAGTAGGATTAGTATATTAATTTATTTTTAAGGCTTAATTTTTTGAATGAATTGTAGACTTGGTGCAAGTTCTTAGAATAGATTTTTGCTTTAAAAGGAGGTTAATCATTAAAAACTTTCTTTTTCCATGTAAAAGTAAAAGATAAAAGCATATGTCGACTTTGTATTTCCTCTTTTTACATAAGCATAAAGTAATAATAAACTTACAATAGATAAATTATCAAAAATAAAGGAAAATGGAAATTATAGAAGAAATTGAAAAGAAAAGCAACATTTATTAGCTAAAAATGCAAAAAGAAAAAAGAGATAAAGAGGCATTTTTATAAATATAAGAATGTTAAAATTAATTATAGGGACACAGAGTTGTAGATGTTCCAAGGCCATTTAGCTCTCAAATACCCAATAACTTTGATCACTAGATATATAAGTTCAAAATAAGGAAACTAGAGTATGCATTAGCTTGTTTATTTAGGAGATTTTCAACTTTCCTTTTAATGTTTTGGTTGATCCCTATACCAATCCAATCTCATGGCAAGATGTCAAAACTATCCTTTGCAAATGCAACAATGTGAATTCAAGTATTTCTCCTTAAGCTTTGTTCCAAGTCTATGTCTATCATTATGATAGATGCATAAACTTGCATAACGAGGAACTTCCTAATCATTATACCCAATACTTGTGTCATCAATAGCTTCATTATCATGTATATATTGATTTAAAATTTGATGATTTAGAGGCCATTATTAATGAATATAGCCTAAATAGTGATAATGAATATCTTGTCCAAGGTTAGAAAGAATAAATAACTTTAATTATAAAAAGACTATATAAGGATAAAGAAAGTGGAACATCCCCTTTTAGTTCTTTAATACACTATCAAATAAAATCGTATAATTGTAAAGTTTGTTATGTGTATGTCTAAGTATTTCATGCATTAAGTATATCATTCATAAATATTATAAATACAATTACTTTTTCTAGCATGACAAAACAATAAAGTTACAATAGAGTGAATAATAAAGAGTTTATAATTGGTAAGATGTATAATCTTAACTTGATCGTGTATAAAAAGAATGAAGGACAAAGTTGAAGAATTAGTCAACTGCATGGACAAGATTTAAGTCTTAATTAAAGAATTAAAGGAGTAAATACAGTAGATAACTCATGTGTTCGTTAAAGAAAAGACGATCATGAGAGACATTGTACCTTAAAAGAGTTTTCCCGCCTAAGCCAGTGGACTATTTCAAACAATCCTAATATTAAGAGCTTTTCCATCACTCTTCATCTATTCTTAATAAGCCATACATCCTCCTTTAGCACAAATAACAATTATGAAATCATGAGATGCTCAAATATATGCAACATACCTCCTTTTGACACGTCATTCTATTGATGTTACCTCTAGCAAGTTCAAAACCACTTGCAAAGTAAAAGACAAAAATATAGGAAGTATAAAGCATTTAATGAAACAAAATATCAATCATTTACAAGAGAAAGTCAGAGCTATTAAAGGAAATGACGTGCACACTCTCTTTAGTGCATTAGATCTTTGTCTAGTTCAAGATGTAATCCTTTCACCAAAATTCAAGATTTTAGAATTTGAAAAGTATGATGGTATGCGAAGAGTAATCATCGTAACATTTGTTTCATACCACTTGTGTTATTTAATAAATAAGGGAAATGAAAAAATCAATGCTTGGTTTTTCATTATATGAGTTCCTTAAGGTATTATTATCTAAAAAATGATGTCTTATGTAACTTTTGACCTTGTTCTAAAGTTATAATGTGATGTTTATTATTTTAGTATATTGCATACAATTAAGAATGATTTAACGTTTTTTGGATTATGTTTAAAAAAGCGGTTGTATTGTAATCAAAGAATATGAGTGTGAAAGAAAGACTATTATTGTTTGACATCTTCCATATTTATTCATTATTTAACCAATTATGTTTACTTACGATAAATGAAATATAATTATGGATACATATAAGGAAAAGAAAATCTAACTTAGTTTAAGAAAGATATTATAAATTGAGATTGATGCAACAAAATAAGTTTAAGGTATAACGGGATACATTTTTTATAATAAAACTCATTTTTTTTTCTTTTTTTTTGGGTTATAACAACTATATATTCTTAATAGGTATATAAAATATACTCTCAAGTGTAGGTGTACTCATAGATTACACAATTTACTTGCCTATATGAATTATTATGAAGAATTAAATGTTGAAAATTTTTTTTTAGGTTGTTTTAAGCTATTATGTGGGAGTAAGAGATGTATATATTATTAGGCTAGATCAACCTGCCTATGATGGGCTAACCCAACCCATTAAAAGGAAGTTAAAGGGAGTTAAAACTCCCTCTCCACTACAAATACATGTTAAAGAAAATGTGTAAAAAACCATATGTATTAACAATAATATTGTTCCAAAGAATTCAAAAGCAAATGAAGGTTGATTAATTTTTTCACTCTGTGAAAAATAAAAAATATATATTGTCCATAATTTTCATAGTAATCAGCTTTTGGGTTGTGAATAAATTGATATCTAGTATAATGATATCACTTAGATCATGAGAAAATTTTGATTTATTTGTAATTAGTTTACAACTAACTTTTAAAGGTCACTGAGGGCAACTATGATCTTCACCTTTTAATCTTACATTGAAGATATAAATTAAAGCAAATCCTTAGATTTAAATTATACACAATAGAGTACTATATTTAGGAGTCCTTTTTTTTGGCTTCCATTTGCTGCATAGGAATTAAAGTTGAGTAAATGGATGAATAACTAGAGGTCCTTTATATGGAAGTTGCTAATTGCCTAATGGTTTTGCAATACATTTGTTGATGTTCAACGATCTTTTGCAATCCCACTAAACAATAGGAAGAAGAATAAGAAGAGGAATTTTGACACTTGAAAAATTTTGTTGTTTAAAAAAACAGAAGGGAGCTTTAATGGATTTGGTGGCAAAAGTGGATATAGTGGTGGAATCGAATTTGGTGGTAAAAGTGGTGGGGGCGGTGGTGAAGGATATAGAAGAAGTGGTGGTGGAGTGGTGATTTTAATAGAGAGCTACTATTAGTAATGACTTGGTTCCTATATTAGTAGCTTGTCACTATCCAAATTATGTTGTAGGAAAAAGTCAAACATACTAAGGAGAGGGTTAATGATAAAGACTTGGTAGTAATTAGTGTGGTAGGCAAGTAATTATTTGGCATTTGTTTACTCTTGTTTTTATATTTTATTAAATTTATTTCTCTCTTTAATTCATAGAAATTAAATATTTAAAGAACAATAATGATCTTAAGGATGTATATATCTCTTTATTTGATAAATTGATGATCTCAAGTACATTAACTTTATCTAAAAATTAAAAAATTTGGCTAACTAAACATTTCCAAATAAGTAGCCAAATTTATCTAATAAGATGACAGAATTTGATCACTTTCCCTCCCATAAGAAGTTTTATATAAGAAGAAAAAATTAAAGCAACACTTTGTTATGTTATATTAAAGAATTTGTTTCTATAAAGTATATTAAGTTGGCTTGGACTTTATTGTTAATAAAATAATAATAATAATAATAATAATAATAATAATAATAATAATAATAATGTATATAGTCTAGCTAGCTAGCTCAAAATTGGTTTGACCTAAACTTTGAATAGATTTACTTGAAATTAATTGGTGTTTTTTTAGTTAACAACTAAATATTCCATATACCTTATTAACCAAAATTTAATTATAAATTATAAGTTGTAAATATTGATATTATCATTTCACCTTTATTGGCGCATATTTATCCATACCTTAGGCCATTAAATCCTTTGCTTTAATTATAATTTAACTTGAATACTTGTAAATAAATTGCATTGCTTTTTAATGTCATGGTGCACCCAATACATCAAACTATTATCTATAAACGACATGCAAAAACTTTGTTTTGCCAAAATATTAGTACTGATTTTTATATATTGGACAATTATTAAACCATATATAAAAATGGACAACTCTAAAAATTCTATAATTTAAATAAATATTTTAAAACATTGAATTATAACATAACATGTATGGATTACCATAATCAATTAAAATTAATAATATAAATATTATATAAGGGATGATTTGTCATTTAGGATATTATTATGAATTATTAATATTTAATAAGTGTTGGTAATTCTAATACATCCATTATGAGAATTTAATTGAATTTTTTGACTTAAAAGTTTTTGTGATACTAGAAAAAAAGAGAAGGATTTGATTTGAATCCTAAATTTTTTTTTCTATTGAGCATCTCTAATTGTTAAATTAATGTATACGAAATTCAATTCATCACATGTCATTATTTGAAGTATATGTGTTCAACTATTGGTATGAATTGATTAAGATTTGTATTACCAATCCCTTGTCTTTATATTTATAAGTACTTATTGTATGTATCAATAATTTTACTAATAATTAACAACATGGTCTTTTAATTGGATTATAACTTTAAAAGTGTTGGTTTTATTAAGTAAGTTATATATATATATATATATAACAAAAAATTGTAAAATGATAACGTTAAATTCATTAATGTTTGTTGAGTTATATAATGATGATATAACTTTTTAAAGCAATGGATGCAATTATCATATGGCATGCAATAATGCTAAAAACTTCTTTTAAATTCAATTAAGCTCATACATCTATATGGAGAAGTGAATTGATTACTTAAGAAATCTTTTTAGTGGGGATGACCATATATATGATTATTATAAGGATGATCAAAATGTCCATCAAGATGGTGAAGGATTGAATAAAGACTCCTTGAAATTTTATGAACTTTTGAAAAAGTCTAATGAAGAGCTTTTCAAAGGGTGCAAGAAGTATAGTAGACTATTAATCATCCTTGAACTATTTCATAGCAAGTGGGTTCATAAGTGCAGCAACAATTCTTTTTTGGGTTTACTTAAAATTTTGGGAGAAACATTGCCACAGATAAAGAAGTTGCTTAAGTCAAATTATGAGGTCAAGAAAATAATTGATGAAGTAAGATTTGGTTGTAAAATGATCAACATTTGTCCTAATTTATATTTGTTGTTTTGGAGGGAAAATGGGAAAGATAATGTTTTTTCAATTTGTGGTGCCTCAAGGTGGGAGAAAATTAAATAAATTTTGAAGAGCCAATAAAGAAGAAAACCAAAAAAAAAAAAAAAAATTGTGTTGGTTTCCCCTAAAGCCTAGACTTTAGAGATTACTTATGCATTCTAAAACGACATCCTTAATGTGGTGGCATTTTGATGAACATAAAAATGATGGACATTTAATGTTGCCTCTAATTAATGAGCTAACAGATTTTTGGGTTAATAGGTTAAACATAGATGATGCATATTCAAAAACAACCTTCCAAATGCATGTTGTGTTGCTACGGACAATTAATGATTTCCCCTCTTATGGCTTGTTGTTAGGTTGGAATACTAAGAACAAATTTGCAAGTTTGTCTTGTGGTTTTGATACGTAGTTGAAATGGTTATATCATGTTAGAAAGTACTGTTTCATGGGTCATTGTCAATTTTTAGAACTCGATCATCTTTTTAGAAGTGATAAATGCAATTTTAATGGTAAAGAAGAAAATTAAAAAAAAAAAAAAAGCCAAAGTCATTAAGTGGAGCTGATATTTTAAAGTTGTTAGAAGGTGGGGTGGTTTTTGAAAAATGAAGATGGTAAGAACATTAATTTGCGTGATGCATTGAAAAATGAAGTATATTCTCTACTTTAACTTATTAAGAGTTTAATTTGATGAGGCACGACCTTGATGTCATGCATATTGAGAAGAATGTGTGTAATAATATCTTGAGCACGCTATTTGACATTCATGGAATAATAAAACACAACTTGAAAGCCCATCTTGCCCTTAAGGCAATGGGTGTTAAAAATGACCTTCACGCTAAAGAACTTTTTAGTGGAAAGTTATTATTGCCTCTTGCTTGTTATACAATGTTTTTGGCAGAGAAAGAAAAAAATGCTTGGAGTATTAAAAGGAGTGAAAGTTACAGATAGTTACTTATCAAACTTTTCCAAATACGTGAAAGTCAAGAGCACAAAATCATTAGGCTTAAAAGTCATGATTGCCATGGCTTAATGTAAAACATACATGCAATTGCAATAAGGGTTTTCTTTGCCAAGTAAAGTTGTTCAAGATATAGTTGATCTGAGTTCATATTTTTGAGGAATATGTGTAGAGGTTCTTAAAGAAAGTTAGCTGGAGGAACTAGAGACACAGATAGTTGAAAACTTTCTAGCATGGAAATGCTCATTCCTTCATCATTTTTCACTGTAATGGTGCATCTAGTTGTTCATTTGGTCACAGAGGCAAAATTAGTAGGTCTTTTTCACTATCGATGGATGTTTCTTATTGAAAGGTGCATTTCTAAATTATGTTTTGCTTCATTTTGATCTTTTTGGTCTTCTGAATTTTATCATGTATGTTAAATCATATCTTCGTAATTTAATATAAGTTTCTATTGACATTGAAATCTTATGTTAAAAATAGAGTAGATCCAAAGGGTTCAGTTGCAAAATGATATATTGCAGATAAGTCTAAAACATATTGCTCTAGATATCTTAAAGGTGTTGAGACAAGATTCAATCAAATATTAAGGAATAATGATAATTTTGATCTTGTTATACCACAGGATGCTTCATTACCTTTGATACTGAGTTGTTTATTTGGAAAAGGGTATGATATTTCTTTTAATGAACAAACGTTGGTTCAGGCACATAGAGATATCTTGCATAATTGTGATTCGGTCATCCCAAAATTACTTTTTATGCCTTTTTTTATACATATATGAAAGAAAGGACATTGCATTTTTGCAGCATTAACTGTGAACTTACAGCGTTTAGTAGAAGGAATTCTAGTTTTCTTTGGATTCATCATTATATGTTTTGTTTTCTTATATGTTTTTAATTAATGTATGTCTATCTATGATCTTCTCCATAGGGAGAATCAAGAAGCAATTAAGAGAGTATCATCATTGTAATCAACGATCTTGTCAATCTGAGATAGAAAAAAGTCATTATTCAATTCTCTCCATTACCTTTTTTAAATTCCATTTTATTCAAAGTTTTCATTCTTCAATCATGTAATCCTATTTGTTAAATCTAAGATTGAAGATATACCTTAAGTATAATTATTTTACTAATACTAGTTTTTTTTTTTTTTGTGTTCTTATTAAGTTTAAAGGTTAACATAATTAAGTAGCACAAAGATTACTGAACATATCAAATGAATAGTTCTAGGTCCAAATAAAGTTGAAAAGAAGTTCAAAGGGTTATTATAGTTTCCATACAAAAGATGTAGAGAACAAAAGGAAGACTCACGATAACGATGTTGTTTTATCAACATAAAACCTTGTCCTTCGTAGAAGATGTTGCTTATTATAGTGTGATGAAGTACATGATTGAATTAAATAATTTTGACAAATTTGGACTTGTTTTATTTAAATGAGATTGGGTTGATGTAGAGTGGGGAAAGGGTATTAAGGAAGATAGATTTGGATTCACTTTGGTGAACTTCTCAAAGTTGATTCATACAGGTGCTCATTTAAAGGATGAACCATTTGTTTCGCCATCACAAGTCAAGCAAGTCTTTTGTGTTTAAGATATATTGCAACTCGATTGGCATGTTGCTATTAGAACTAGACCTCGAGATGCCTATGGTATTGGGGGTAGAGTTGACTTTTCAGTTGGACGATGTTCCTCAATTGAGCAATTAGGTTACAAAAGAATGCAATGAACAAACCAAAGAAGTTAATAAGGAGAGGAATGATGTAAAAGCCATAACTGTTGACAGTATAGATGCAAGAAAAGATGACCATCCATTTGAAGAAGAAGCATAGTACTTAGCCTAGTTTCAACTGTTTTTTTTTTTTTTTTAATTCTTAGCAATCTTACTTTGCTTGTTTTTAAAGGTATTTCTGTCCTTTCAGCTTTCTTTCTTGTCACCAACACAAGTCTATTTGGGATTATACTGAAATATTGTTCAAGAAAGGAAAATCTAGAAAATATGGTTGACTAATATTTGTAACATTGGATTGCAGTTCTCTTGCCTTCGTGAATTTAAATCCAATGTCGTGAGCAACGTGCTGGGAACTATAACTTTTTTGACTTGATGAGTTATATCTGCCTATAGTTTCATTGAAGGACCATAAATATTCAAAGATGCTTTATTATTATTATTATTATTATTATGTTAAAGTGAGTTGGATATTGAGATTTGTTTTTGGCTGTGTTTTCAACTTTTAGTTGTTTAATGGGCTTTAGTATGAATCATAGTCATTTACTCAGAAAATTAGTTTGCCAACTTTGACCTTGATTATTCATCTAATTACGAAAAAGACAATTTTAATAATGTCACTAACATGAAATTTTTGCTGAAGAAGTGTCTTTTTTTGTTTTTTAATTTTTTAGCATTATATATTATGTCTTGTGGCTCTTTTGCTTTTTGCTTGTTCCACAATTTAAATATTGATTTTGTGCTTATTGCTTGCTGTACCATTTAAATTTCTATCATAAGAAAATAGACCTTAGCTTTGGTTCTGACTATTCTCTTGCTATTCTAAAGTGAACATATCTGTTGAAGAAAGAATGCATGCTTTTAACTCCTCTGTGCAGGGACATTCCAGCACAGAAAGATAATTTCACACACATTGAAACCAATCGGTGCCTATTGTTGAACAAAAAAAGATAGCAGTTATTGATATCAAGATCAAAATCAATAACCATAGTTTGTCAATTCTTCTCTAAGTTTCTTGATAACTAGGAAAGTCAAATACCACTGTCATGAAGGTCTCTTTCACAAAAGCACATTCAAAGTTTCTTGACTATTCAGCAGGAAATTTACATATAATACACGGCAAACGCCGCCTGTCTTTAGTGTCAAGAAAATTGTCTGATGGCTCCACATTGATCGATGGTTATAACATTAGGATGCTTCCCATCCACGCACCTTAACCATGTCTCAAACAACTACTTGTAAGTCGTAGACTTCTTGTTGCTTAATCAAAACACATTCTAATAAGATCAAATGACCATGGTGATTGACCCTCGCAAATGCTGCACAAGGCATATCATGCTTTTTCAAGAGGTAATTCGTGTCAAATGTGATTATGTTGGCCGAAATAAATTGTTCATCCTTCCTTTTTTGGTTCGACTTTGTCACGTATACAAAATCCCTACTTTCACTCTGCATTTTCCCAAATATTTTGTGAACAGCATCTGCATCTCCTCCTACCACGTGCAGCCTATGGCAACTGTTCATGTCCACTGGCTTGGAAAACGATTGAAACCCTCCCACCACAAATTAGGCTTGACGCAATACTACATCCGATCCCTGCCTGGCCATCTATGAGTTAGAAGGAAGCATCTGTATTTGGATGTCTGTTTCAATCTTTTTAATTTTTTTTTTAATTTTAACAATTTCCTTGTTTTTCTATTTTCTTCAAAATTGTTACGGTCAATGCCCGAGCTTAAGTCATAGGATTAAACGACAAAACTTGTTGCCGCTTAACCTTGCGTAAATGTTATTATTATTATTACTTCCGGCCACGTCATTTTGGTTTAACTCAGGAAAAATGAGCCCTAATATATGGACAAAGTAAAATAGACAGGGAAAAAAAATACACGTAACGTGGTCGGCATCAACCTTGCAAACTCCACACGCATTTTAATTTTTAGTTTTTAAGAAAACTTATGGTATGCATATAATTAAGTAGAATATACAAATAATATTTTAATAATTGTATGAACATTTTATTAATTTTTTTTCACATATTTTTCTTGTATTCAACGTCATAAGCTTTTTCAGAAGAAGATATAAAAAAAAAAAAAGAGCTTGACGGGTCGCGTGAGGCCTACTCTTGTTACTTACGCCATCCCCCCCCCCCAGCCCCCAAAATCCCGTCCACGAACTTTTTCGAAAAATACGAAAAAGAAAATATGACTCCGCATCTTTAATTCGTTCGAAGTAGCCACATCAGCTCTACTGTTTGGAGGGGAGGGGAGGGTGGGCGGGGGAGTGATTTAAAGGCATTCCAAGGGGCGACCATCCACGTGTGACCGGCTGTTGTCAGATACCTCGACAGCCTGTTGTCCTTCTCTCGTATCGCACACGCTGTGACGCTTCTCCTTCTGTTCTCTGCATAGCATAAAATTCCAATTCCGATTCCAATAGGCCTTTGGCTTCTTATTCTTTTTGTTGCTCTCTGGATACTAATATCGCCGCTCTGCTGCGCTGAGCCGAGCTGCTGCGGCGGCATAATCTAGGGTTTACGCGAGGAAGGCATTAAAAAGAATCAAACAATGAAGCGCGATTTCGACGAAATCTCCGACGACGAGTGGGCCGACCGCGATTTCAAGCCCTCTCGGGTTCTCGGAGTCACTCAGCACAACCGTAAGCAACCTGAATCCTCTCCTCCTCCTCCTATAGAATCCTTTGCTTTCCGAAAATCGTCGCAGTCCTACGAACCTGGAGATGCTGCTGCTGCTGCTGCGGCCCCTCGCATCTCTGACGACGATGACGATTGTATAGATATCACCGAACGCGTTAAAGCTTTGGAGGACGTGGATAATTTGGAGGATGATGACGTGGTGGAGGAGGTGAGGCCTGTAGCCAATCGTGGCCGTCGATTTGTGATCGATGATGACGAGCAAGAGGAGCAGGACGAGGAGTTGACAGAGTTTTATGATATAGACTCGAGCGATAAGGACTTGGGATTGGATATGGGAGAGGATTTGGAAGAGGATGATGTGGTTGGTATGGCTTTACAAAAATGCTCCAGGATATCTGCGGAACTGAAAAGGGAGCTTTACGGCTCTGCAGCCACTTCCTGCCAACGCTTCGCAGAGGTCTTTGCTTCTCCGGTGAGGATTGTCACTCAGGTACTTAGTTTCCCTCCTAACTACTTCTATTTGTTTATTGATTTCTTTGTTTTGCTTTATTCTTGTTTTTCTTTTTTGCTATGGCAATCTTGCAGTGCATGTTTAAGTCTCAGAGAGTAAATTTCCATAATCAAAACGACTACTAAGTAGGAAATTGATACGATATCGATTATTCTTCCCCAATGTGGAAATGAGGTTAATATTCTCGAATATGGGTAGAATTTGAGCCAAGTTCCAAAATGTCTTCTTGAATGGATGTAATGATCTGAACAGAAGAATGCACTTGTTTTGCCATGTTCCTTTCTCATCTGTCCGTCTCTCTATGACTGAATTTTTGGTGAATAGAGGAGAGAAGAGGAGTATCCTGTTTTCAATTCTTTGGTCGAGTAATAAGCTCAACTGAGCTAGGTTATAGTATAGATAATACTGACAGCAAGAAAATTTCAGAGATTTGTTTTCTATTGAATGTTTAGGTGAGATTAGTACTAGTATCAATAATCAAATCGGAATTCGTCTTAGAATGTTCGTATTGATTATTTGACTGCAGTCTGTTCTTGTAGGCATAAATGAATGCTTCATCTGCACAGGCATGGATACAGTTGCTCTGTTTTGTTAGTTTCTTACTTTTTCGTTGATCTATGACTCTGATTTTTTTATTTTCTTATTTTACTTTTATTATTATTTTTTTATACCTTGGCTAAATTAATTTGTGACTGAACAATATGCTTACCTATCCTTTAAAGATGCTGATCTTCAGTGGGATTCTGTTTGCAGAATGATATTAATAATGCATGCGCAGTGGAAGATTCAAATTTCCAGCCCATCCTGAAGCCATACCAGCTGGTTGGTGTTAACTTTCTTCTTCTGTTATATCGAAAAGGCATTGGAGGAGGTACTTTTACGTTGCCATTGTCATCATGATCTGTTTCATATCTGCTTTCAGGCATCAGACTTGCTATGACATGTGTGTAAAGAAGTCCTGCAACATTTCAGTTTTGGTAGCATGTATAAGCATATGCTGTATCTAGTCTGAGCAGACCAGCTAACAATGATAAATAATTACTTCAATTTATATGCCATGCAGCCATATTGGCAGACGAGATGGGCCTTGGGAAGACCATTCAGGTACCTTTTGCTTCCTGAACTAAGAGCATTTAGGCACCTGGACCCCATTTTTTCCATTTTATTGACCGTGCAGTTAACCTTATATTTTGGCACTTGCTAGTAACATGATTTTGATCTGTCTGACAGGCAATTACATATTTGATGTTGCTGAAACACATGAATAATGATCCTGGTCCACATTTAGTTGTATGCCCTGCCTCTGTGTTGGAGAACTGGGAAAGAGAACTTAAAAAGTGGTGTCCATCATTTTCCATACTCCAGTATCATGGGGTGAATCGATCTGCCTATTCAAAAGAGTTGAGCTCTTTGGCTAAAAGTGGGTTACCACCTCCATTTAATGTGCTTCTTGTATGTTACTCACTTTTTGAACGACACAGGTGTGCTTTATTTTAAGAAGGTGAATTATCTGTATCCATTAATTTAAATATGAGTTTTCTTGTGATCATTGTTTTTTCAGTGTGCAGCAGAAAGATGACCGTAAAATTCTTAAACGCTGGAAGTGGAGCTGCGTACTGATGGATGAGGCACATGCTTTGAAGGATAAGAACAGCTATAGGTGGAAAAACCTGATGTCAATTGCTAAAAATGCAAATCAGCGTTTGATGCTAACAGGGACACCACTCCAGAATGATTTACATGTACTATTTATTGTGCTATATTTTTAATTTATCTTCTTTTATGCTCAATTTGTGTGGAGTTTACTTGGGGAGCTGTCTGTATACTTGTCCATGACATCTGAACATAATAACTTTTGGAAATCGTACAATACATAATTTCCTAAGAGAATGTGTATAAAAATAAAATCTGAATTTGCAGCATTCAAGACTTTTGAATTTGTCTCTGAAGAATATTGATTTAGAGCCAACAAGAAACAGTTCAATTTAAAGTCCAAAAAGTAACATGGTGAGGGTGAGATATATTGAGACTTTGACAGTTAATGAGGAATATGTGAAACTAATAGATGGTAAAAAGAATTTACTAGTAATAAGTTAAGCGGCCAAAAAATATAATCAACTAAAACCTTACACCTGAGTATGATATGAGAATTATGAAAGTAATATGTGAGTATCAACAAGGGAATGGCAGAATTTAAGTGAAATTACTAAAACACAACCAATTACTATTTTTCATGTGTATATTATATGAGTAATTATTGAGGACATGAGACATAGGTTGTATTTTCTGACTTGAATTTTGCCATAGCCAATTTAACATGAAATCAGATGATTGAGTCACTAGCCTTGGACTTTTATCATGTATATAGATATCCTTGGTAGATGAAATTATAGCATTTCTGACACACATGTATTGTACCGTGTTTGATACATAAATCAGATATATCCTTCTGGGGCTTAATGTTGGTAAAATGTGAAGCATGATTTCCCAATATTGATGTTTCATGCTTTTATTTTGTAGTTCATGACCTGAGGAAAGATCAAAAAAAATGACAGACAAATGATATGGTAGCAAAAATCCTAATATCTAAGGTAGCTAAGGAATTACTTGTTGTGTTGGCTTTGTGAAGGGAATTCTGAGATTGAGCATCACTACTGATGTACCTTCTGCAAGAATCATACAAATAACATGTTCTAGTTGTACCAAAATTCTCTTTATGGTTTGTTTCTTGTAATTGATATTAGTGCCATAAGCTAGATTTTTATGTCTCAATGCAATATCGTGGCATTTGTTTCTAGGAAGCATCCTTGATCAATAACTAGATGCTTACTTTTTCACAATGTTTGTTGAAAAATCATGTGTGATTATATTCCGTATATTAACAGTTCATGAAGTGAGAATTGTTTTTGGTGTCTTGCATTGAAGGGAAGTAGGATTTGTGGAGGTGATACTAATTGCAGATATAGAAGTGGTGCCCCAACAAGTGATAGTCTTTAAGTGGGTTTGTTAATTGCCACCACTGAGGGCAACATCTTAGTTCCAGGTTGGGCTGCTTTTGAGGGATACATCCATTTATTTACTGGTGTAATATTGACTTGTTCTATGTTTTCTCGAGGTAGCTGTGAAATCTGTGTTTGAACAGTATGCTTATGTATAGATCTAGTCCTAAGTTCTGTTTTGGTGACTAGGCTTTGAATGACATCTGATGGCTTAGGTTTTTGGGTTGTTATGTGATCCCATAACACAATATCAAAGCCTGTATTCATCCTACATCTGTATTATGTCTCCTGTTGTTCTCTTGCTCAAGTTCAGAGTGACCACATGCTATTGCAGCCTAGCACTGTGGTGCACCCCTTCCATGTTTCCAGTTTAAATCAATTCAGGCTTGTGGAATTGGTCCTTACACATGTTTTCAGACCATTTTTCCATTGTACCACATGCTAGCATGTAAAGCTGGATTAAAATCCTCTCAAGACCACGTTACTACCATTAGAGGCCATGCGGGCCAAAATTCATCACAACTTGTTCTCTAGTCACCACTAGCACTGCCAAGCTACCTATTGCATAATCAACCTAATACATGTGGAGCTCATGTATTTTGGCTTCCAAGTGCCTACAAATATCAGATGGAAAAGCTTAGCTCAGGTAAAAAATCCTAAATGAATTGGACTGCTAACTTACAGTGTAACATTGTTAATAGTTTGATGCAGGGAAATGATAGGAGTTATTAATTTTTATATAGAAGACTGGGGAATTGCACAACTTTGCTAAGCTTTAAGCTGGGTGACTGTTTTCAGAAGCCTGTAAATCAGAATTCAAGTTTGGAAATCCAAGGGAATAGAGAATAAGAATTTTAAAAAGTGAGCAATTGTTTTGCATAATCTTATTACTTGAGGCTACTGTGCTGCCTTTTACAGTGATGACAATCTTGTCTCTTTTTTGCTCTTCTTTCATGTGAATATTATTTATAGTGATTATATTTTGTTATCAGAGGGGCTGAGACTGCTTTACTGAATAATCTGTATTTTGTGTTGTGGACTCAAGATACATGCTCCCTTTAAGGAAGCAATGGCATCTTTTTCTGAACTGATGGTTATTCACTGTAGGAGCTATGGTCATTATTGGAATTTATGATGCCTGACCTTTTTGCGACTGAGGATGTGGACTTGAAAAGGCTATTAAATGCTGAGGACAGAGGCTTGATTGGCCACATGAAATCTATTTTGGGACCATTCATCTTAAGGCGTTTAAAATCTGATGTAATGCAGCAACTTGTTCCAAAGATACAGCAGGTATTTGGATGCTTGCTTGTGAAGTTTCAATATAACCTAGCATGTCCCAATCACTTGCTCTTGTACTCTGACTATGCAATTTTTTTATCTTTTTCCAAGTTTTTCTAGTTTAGAAGAGCTAAATGTGGCTTTTATAGGTGGAGTATGTTACAATGGAAAAAAATCAGGAATTTGCCTACAAAGAAGCAATAGAGGAATATCGTGCAGTTTCACAAGCTCATCTGGCAAAGATGCCAGACATAAACTTAAAAACTGTTATTAAAGTTTTTCCTCGGAGGCAGATCTCAAATTACTTTTTTCAGTTCCGCAAGGTTCCTCACCTCCATCATTCATTCCTTTTATCCTATTAATTTCCATTCCATTCTCAGTGCTTCTTTTTTCTTGCCTTCTTTTTTTCTATTTGTTTACTCTCTTTTAATGCTTGTTGCAGATTGCAAACCATCCATTGCTGGTGAGGAGAATTTACAGTGATGATGATATTGTTCGTTTTGCCAAACAGTTACATCCAATGGGTGCTTTCGGCTTTCAGTGTACCTTGGACAGGGTAATTGATGAACTTAAGGGCTATAATGACTTCTCTATCCACCAGGTAATTTTCCCCATTTTTGGAGATTGGTCTTGTATGCTAACAAGTGGTGATTGTCCTTTTGATGCAATTGCATGCAGACCTCTTTTTTTTCCCTTCATTTTTCCCTTCATTTTTCCCTACTATTGATTGTCATACTGTTATGCTGTTAACTTCTGCCAAAGTTGCTGATACCATTTAGTTGTTTTTGAGTCTGGAAGTAACACTCAAGAGAATCCAGTATACTGGCAGTGGTGGTTAGCATTGGCACTTAGGATGAGGTATTACATTGGTTCCTTCCCTAGGCATGCAGCTGGTCCTTGTCCCCAGTTTTCAGGTTGTCTATAACATATTGTATGAACAAAGAGTTGCTTATCTTTGTCTAAAACTTTGGATAACCAGTTGTTTGTCTAGATACCTGTTGGTTTCGGAATCTGTAAGGTAAAAAGTGTTCTGTCTTGCCCTGCCTTCAGTATTCTTGGGCATGTTGTGATATGGTCCTAATTGTCATTATTTTTTATCAAACAATTATAAATTATAGTAGAATATGGCAGGTCATAAAATTATAAAATAAGTTGTGTAAAATAAATATGATATTTATACAGTTTATTATGAATTTTCAAAAAGAAAGTGACTTTTACAAAATTTCTCATGATGCAATAAAAATATATTTCCATTCTTAATGACAATATTAGTTATAGAAGTTAATGGCTGATAAAATTAGAAAATTTTGATTCAAGAATTATATATATATATAATATTTGTGCAATCTAATGTAAATTTTCAAAGATAATTTATTTTAATCATAGAACAAGGATACTTGACAGAGTCTAATTGGTCTACTGAAGTTAACACTGCTGTTTAGGTATGTGTTTACTAATGTAGAAAACAGAGGATAAGCAGTTGATAGAAAAAATACCACATATCCTGTTGTAATTTACATCTGGCCATATGATATAATTTTGAAATTTACCCTTTTAATTATGATGAGCAGATGGAACCTTTCCATTTTTGTGGTGATAGGACTAATATATTTATGCCCCAACTTCTCACAGATTTTACTTCACCATGGTGTCAATGATGCAAAAGGAATTCTCTCAGAAAAGCATGTTATGCTTTCAGCAAAGTGTCGGGTAATTGGATGGTTTGAATTTTGAAAGGCTTTCCTTAAAAGGGATTTTACTGAACACAAATGAAATATCTTTATTATGCTTTTGCTGTTGGTTAAATATTTTGTCTTTATTATTCAGGCATTAGCTGAACTTCTTCCTGTGCTAAGAAAAGATGGGCATAGGGTGCTGATTTTCAGCCAGTGGACCTCAATGCTGGACCTCTTAGAATGGATGTTAGATATTACTGGGCTCACTTATAGGAGACTTGATGGAAGGTAAGTCCCACCTTGTGTATCTATCAGCTGTTATTTGCTTAAAATGCAATATCTTGTGGTTTGGCATTTATCACATATGAATACATGCCAATACATGGGGATGGAGCTTTTGATTAAGGACCTACAAAAAAAAAAAAAAAAGTAGAATATCCAAACCTCATAAGATGGGAGTCTTGGCCATCGGGACACAGCTTTTTCAAGTAGATCATCTAGAATGTTTAAATTGAGATGTTATTCAGTTAGAATTTGATATATGTTGAGTACTCAATTTTCTCAGTGATATAAGTCTTATGTTTGTATTCCTTCTTTTGTTATTGTTCAGGAATTCTTTTGTACCTTTATAAATGTGCTAGTCTTTTCTACACCAGAAGTGTGTGTCTAGTTTCCTTATGATCTATGATTTTGGAAATTGAGCTGTTGTTTTTGTCTTATTTTTTGGGAGTGGGGGGTGGCAGTCTTACCCCCGAGTCAATTGATGCCTCACATAACATTTAGAGTTATTGATGAACCAAACTTAACATTTGGGAAAGCACAACAGAGCAACCCCAGGATGCTTTTCCACTCTCCATGCTTTTCTTTCCTTTTGTGTGTGTGTGTGTGTGTGTGTTTGTATTGTCAAGGAAAGGACAGTGTGTTTGTATCGTCAAGGAAAGGACAGGAAAGTTACCATTCTCCCTTTTCATTCTCAATGTACGTTGTGTCTTTTCTTTGTTTTATTGTATAGCCAAAATGACTCTTTGCAGTATAGGACAATGCCTGTTTAAATC
Organism: Bruguiera sexangula; assembly: GCA_020141445.1. Lineage (NCBI taxonomy): Eukaryota > Viridiplantae > Streptophyta > Magnoliopsida > Malpighiales > Rhizophoraceae > Bruguiera > Bruguiera sexangula. Next base: position 2,393,386 of record JAHLGP010020638.1, on the reverse strand, counting down.
GGTTGAAATTTTTTGCAATTTTTGGTCTGCCTGTTTACCTCAACAGCTGGTGATGACACTAGTTTCTGGCCTTTGTCATGCTGTTTACGAACTCCTTATATATATATGCTAGGATGGTTAGGTTTGGCCCATGGGGGAATGGATGGATGGACGGACCTACCAAAGCCAAGGCCAATGATGCTAAGAAACAGCATTGGATTGGGAAATAGGCATCAGATTTCTGTTTTTATTTTTCATTTTGATAGTTGAATTTAGTTAATTTGAAGACAGATAACCCTTGAAGTGCACCCAATTTCAATGACACCCTTGGACTATCAATTTAAAGTTTTTAGTGCTTGAAATTTTCTGTGCTTTAATGTGATCTTCCTTTCAGTCTACAATCACAAACAACCATTTTATTTTATTTTTTATTTTCTCTATTTGAAGTATCTGTTTAGGTGAGTCTCAAAAAAAAAAAAAAAAAACAAAAAATCCTTTCCTTTGGTTCTCATTTTAAGGAAAATTCCTCTTTCACTTTATCATTAAAGGAGAAATGCATAGAAAAAACCTTAATTTCTTTCTCACACCACCCTCTGTCCTGCCCTCTCTCTCTCTTTCTCCCTCACATGTGCACGTGTGCATGCACTCACACACACACACACACACAAACAAGAACTCGCATGTATGATGGGCTCGGTGGAGAGGCCAAGAGTGGAAATCGAGTGCCAAGGCTCTGGTCCTAGTGTGCAGTGCACAATGCTGTCAGTGCTGCCTTCATTGATCTCCTGCTCACTTATGGTGGTTGGGCACTGTGGTTCCAGGAGCCAAAGACTCCAGGGATACACTTCAGATTTGAAACCTTATGTGCAAATAATAAATTCAGCAGCACATATTTATGATGCGTGTACTGATGGAATTTTGTGTTCTATTGATTATTAACATCTAGAGAGTCTTGGCCATAAAGTAAACCACTACTTTTTCTGTTGGATATCACTATTCTGTTTAGTGATGTTAGGTGAAAATCACAAATTCTGACCTAAAGAGAAGCCCCATGAACCATATCAGCAAGAAATGACAGGAAAAGTCCTAATAGTCTGGTCGTAAAATGTAAGCTCGCATGTACTAGGAAAAATTTAGGGAAAAAGGTTTTCGTAAGAATTTTAAGGCATGATAGCAGCTATGTTTTGCTGCATGGTCTTAATAATTACTTATATTTACTGCATGAACATTACACGGTGGAATTTAATGAGTCACTGATGAAGGACGAGACATTTTAGTATGAATGTAATAACTAAATTTTGTTAAATGTTTTGTATTTGTCATAATAATGTATTCTTTTACTTTATTAATAGGTAGGATTTTTTGTTTTATTATGATCCTGATAAAGGACAAGAAGAGACATTTTCGACTCAGGTTGTTTTGTGTTATGGTATGAGTCATTTTGGGTCAAAGGCCATTTGGGCTCAGGTCACTTGTTTATATCACTTGAGAAATGGGCCATTTAGGTCTCAAAAAACTTTGAGTTGGGTTATTTCAGGTTTAGTATCTTGAATTAACTTTATTGTGGGTTAAATCATGAATTATTTTTCTTTACATCTTGTTATAGTCTGTTCAAATTGGGTTTGGGTTAAATGTTTTCTTTTTCGCTTACACATTGATGCCATTTGGGTTACTGGATTATTGCAGGTTCAGGTGAGTTGGGTGGGTTTGGATATTTTTTGAAAATAGTGTAAAACGGAGCTTGTCACTTTAAGTAATTGCTAAAGAGTGTTATCTAAAATTATATTAGCAAAAAGAGGGAAAAACCTCCTAATTGCCTATAGAGGATGTAAGAATACAAAATAGCCTCTTCTCTCTCCACTTGGCAACCACTTTTCTTCCACTAGATAGAAGGACTTTGCAAATCACATCCTCATTCCATTATAATTCTCCAATGGTTTATTGAGCTGTTTCCTGCACTAAGAAATTGGACCACAAATTTACTAGTCCCTGAAACCCATTTAAAACACTGAATAACATCAAACCCCACAGACCTTTCGAAACTCATAACATCCTTTATGCTCTATTGCCTCTGACGTTTGTCCCACATAAAGAGATAACAAGGCCATCATCCTATTATTACAAGCCCAGGGACTATAGCTCAGTTAGGTAGAGCACCTCGTTTACACGCAACTGTCTTCATGGTCTCAATCCCCACGGTCATCTGCCACAAAGTTGTAAAAGTCAATTTCAATACTTTGTGACATATGAATGATGCTACTTTTTTTTTTTTGCAGCAACTTTGACAATTAGTTTTACATTGCACTCGTTAGCAATTATTTTAGGTGCCTAGGCTGTTTTTGCATTGTTCCCTTATATTTTTCCTCATGCTTTTTGTGGGTTAAAGTCAGGTCAGGTCCTATTTTGTCACCTCTATCTCAAGCTACGTAGGTGCCAATAAATAGGATTGTGATCTCTATGGTTGTCCGACTAGCTGGCTAGTGCATTGAGTAGTGTGTTACACTTTCTCTTAGTGCTTCTTTCTTTTCTCTCTTTCTCTTGGTGCTTCTGCTTCTCTCTCTCTCTCTCTCTCTCTCTCTCTTTCTCTGCCACACCTTTTCCTCTAATTGTCAATAATTTCCTTTAGTTTTCTCCTTTTTGTCATTCTCTCCCATATTATCCTCTAATTTCTGTTCTATGATACCTGAAGTTTTGTATCAAATCCAATATTGGCTATTTGTCTTGGGAATGTACAATTTCAACCAAATATTTCTTCTATGGGCATTGTAACTGTGTTGGATGCTGTTAACTCGACATTCAGTTCTATGGCAAAGCTGACCCTAAACAGTTTCATGCTGGGATTCATTGATATGCCTATCCAGCCAATGTGTCAGTGACTCACCTCAGACGTGGAAACATGCTTGAGACAGCCAAAATGTTTTTGCCAAAAGAACAAAAAAATCAACACACCTCTGACATGCCTCAAATATTAATATCATAACATTTTAGGATCATTCAAAATATTTCTCTATAAGTAACTGAGCATAATGCATAAAATACTTAATAGCAAGAAAAATGCATTTACTATCAATGCATATAGAGAATTACTTAATGTGTATGTTGTATGTCTGCATCTAAATATAAATTCAAATTGTTAATAAATATTAACTCCAAAAACTATAGCAAATTAATCGAGTATATAATTTTATAATTTCATCTATGATGTGTTATGAATATTTTCATCCATGCATAGATATATAAAATATATGTTTTACAACAATCATATATCCTCATGTTCAGGCCCTACTCCTTTAATTGTTGGCATGTCTTGAGTCTATAGGGCCTGTTCATGCTTGTCTAGGTATGATTTTACCCAAGCTCGAGCTTGACTTGAGGTTGTCTTGAGCTTCAAGATTGAATCTCAAGCTTGGCTCAGGTTACTTATGATTGACTTTCATCTTTTCTTTTTATTATTGGACTTTATCTAAATGAATAAATTTCCTATACTTAAAAAAAAGGGCGTTTCTAGACTTTTGTCTAGGGAGGAAATGAGATGTATGCAACCTTATTCTATTTTTCAGATAAGGGTTGTTTTTGACTCTTATGATAGGATAATCTTACCATTACACTAAGGTATACTCTTCTAATTTTATATTCTTAAAACAACCAAATTTACATTAGTGATTAGCTAACGTGAACAAATATTCAGTGAGATTGTAACAAGTCTTCAAACAAACCTTTAATGGTACACTATAGTAGGTTATTTATGACTATAAACGAGCCCTAAACAAGTTTTAAACAGTTGTGCTCAAGCTTAAAAAAGTTGAGTTTAGCCTCATTCATGCTTGGCTTGTTTATTAGAAAAGTTTTGAAATTATGCTTCAATGGCACTTGTTTAGGTAAATGAAAAAGTTCTTATCAAGTCGAGCCATTGACCTACTTGAAGGAACTCTTACCAAGGCAAGCTATCAATCCTTGCTGAGTTAGCTTGTTTGCAGCACTAGTGTTTGTGTCAGTTGTGTCCCCTTGTTCATAACTTTGCTTCATAGCTTTCGTGAATGGAGGAGGCTAACTTGAAGGAAAAGGAAATTGAAGAAATTGATTTATTCTTAAAAACAAGAGGCCTCAGAGTCTGAGCCTATAAAAGTGGAAGAGCTTTTTGGGATATTAGAAAGTAGAGAACAACGAGATGCGTGCTTGTGGAAATTGAGGAGTTCATGAGTGAGATTATGGAGAATATCTAATGGAATGCTGCTCGTGAGGTTAGTTCAGCAGTCATACAAAATTACTTATACCAAGACACCATTCCAATAATTGTCTTCTACCTTTTGATTTCAAGGATAGATCCTTGACCCAAAAAAAAAAAAATTATATATATATATATATATAAATGTATGTATTCAAGAATTGATCTAAAGATTTTTATTGTCTAATTTTTATTATATCCTGAATTTGTCTCATCTAATAGTGGTTGTGGAATGATGATAGGGAGAAATGTTTACTTAATTGCAACATATTGAAGTTCAATGGCTCGTTTTTATTGGGAGGGGTGGTGGGGTGTGTGGGGTTTAATTACATATTTTCTATGCTTCTCCACATGTTTTCTTTCTTCCTCTGTTTCTTCTCCCATTGCATTTTCTGCTGGAAGGTAGTCCTGTTGAATTTTCATTCTGTTCTGGTTTTTCAGTGTCATTGACATGATTCCTATGACAGTACTCAGGTGACAGACAGACAAACCATAGTGGATGCTTTCAACAATGACACTTCAATATTTGCATGCTTGCTGTCCACTAGGGCTGGAGGGCAGGGTTTGAATCTCACAGGTGCTGATACTGTTGTTATCCATGATATGGATTTCAATCCACAGATTGACAGACAAGCAGAAGATCGTTGTCATCGCATTGGTCAAACAAAACCTGTCACCATTTACAGGTGCCCCAGCTATTCTTCCCTCAAATCTGGCTTACAATAAAGAAATGGGAAGGAACAGGATCAAAAACAATTGGAGACATTCATTTTCCTTTCATTTCTAACTTATAATCCCTATCAATATAAAAAATTGATTTCCCATTGGTTTGAACCCTGCTCTACCTTTTGTAGGCTGGTGACCAAGGGTACGGTTGATGAGAATGTTTATGAGATTGCTAAACGGAAGCTAAATTTGGATGCTGCTGTGCTTGAATCTGGCGTGGAGTTGGATAATGACAATGATACTTCGGAGAAGTCCATGGGGGAGATATTATCATCTCTTCTGATGGGCTAGAGCGCGCGAAGCATCTGATGTAGGGTTAGCAACTGCAACTTGGAAGCATAGTTTTTGTTATGAAATGTGAGTTGTATTTGGAGGCATGCATTGGGCTGAAGCTGTGATCATTTAAGATTAATAGGGCTCTTGATCAGTAGGTGTAGAAGTACCTCTTAACGTACAGAGTCAAAGTTGGAAATCAATAAGACGATTTTGGTGGAATGCAGCGTGTCCGGATGCACAAAGGCTCTCCTTTCCTCTTGGCTCTGCGCACGCAATTTTTTTGTGAGGTGGTGGATTAGCCCATCTTTTTCCATCTGCACCCTGGGGCTAAGTCGTGCCTATACTGTACGTGGTGATCTTAATGAGGGGTGAGAGGGGCGGGGTGGGAGGACGAAGAGGCTCTATTTCCTGTTATTTTCTGCGATTCTCTAGGCAATTTTGGTCATATTTCTTCAGAAACTGGCTCTCTGAGTCCAAATTGGCACGATGACGTGACTCCTTTTAGCCCCATATCAGGGTGAGGATCAATGCCCCGGGTCCGGGTTAGGTAGCCTGCTTTCTCCCGGTCGAGATCCCATTTCTTTTGAATCATGTCCGTTATCAATATCCCTTCCGTTTCCTTTAATATTATATTTCGGGGTGATAGGGACCCTACTAAGATGATCTTAAAATAGACTTATCCTCAATTGTTCTTATCTTCGGAAATGTTGAGTTGTAATGATAATCAGTTATATAAGGAGCGAAAATTCATTTTGAAAGAAGTATTCGGTTATTTGTGATATATATATATGTTGCAAAATAGTAAAATAGTTTTAACACAATCGTGTTTTTTCAGATTTCTTTTATTATAGGACCTCTCGATCTTGGGATCTTAGTTTCAATTGTAAAAAGTATTCGGTAACTCTTTTAAACTATTAAAATATTTCAAAATTTGAACTAGGGTTTTGAAAATTAAATTTGTAATTTGGAGAAGTGAACAGTAATTTATTAAAAAACGAAAAGTTTCGGAAAGGCCTTTGTTTTCTTCGAGAATCCAAAAATTAGCGGTAAGCTTGCTTTCTTATATTAGATTAGGGTTTCTGCCACCATTACCTATGAAGGGAAGCTCAAGTTGATTATTTTGTGGAAATATCAGAAGAAGCGATTGTTGCCGGTATTAACAGATACTCATCGAAAATTAAAAATATGATACATGGTTGAGTGTTGATGAGTTGATGCAAATTGAAATAGCTAGGATGTCAATTAGGAGTTGGAATGACAATTGTTATGGGCAATTATGTTAGTTATAGCGGTTGGAGTTTTAAATGAGAAGTAGGACGTGTCCAAATAAGGAAAGAGGATGAGAAATGGTGGTTGAGGGAACATGTGATATTCAAAGCGAAATTTGCAGAGATGCTGGAATTTGTTAGTAGATTAATTAGATTGAGTGGGAATAAGCAGCTATCTAGCGATTCGTTGTATTGTAATTCCATAATCTTGAGATTGACTGCTATTAATTGGTAGATTAAGTCAAATAGGATTTGCGTTGTTGATAACCAAAAACCTTAATTCTCGCTCGCTGTCTTCCTCTTTCGTTCTTTTTATTCTATTGCTCTTCATTTGTAAATGAATAATATTGTTCTTGTGTCCAATTAATTCGAAAAATCTTCTCAATTCCTTATTTTTCCTGTTAATTGGTTTAAGTTGTATCATTATGGTATCAGAGCAATATATTCCTTGGCATTATTATGCTTCGATGGCTGCCAGAACGAGATCGCATGATGCTGGTACTCAAGATTTCAATAAACTTGAGGAAATGATCAAAAAGTTAATAGTTAATATTGGTATGATGCAAGAGACTCAAGAATGGGAGATGACTGAATTAAGCGAGTTTTGTAGTGGGCTGGCGGTGCAAAACCAATTTGTTAGTCAGAATTCAGTAGTTAGGTCTTTAAATACACCTAGTTCTTCTCCCTTCAATCAAAGACAGTTCATGTTGGACTTCCTTGTGTTCAATGGCAATTGATTTGCAAGGGTGGTTATACAAATGTGATAATTTTTTTGAGCTGTAAAGTATAAGTGAAGATGTGAAGGTGAAATTGGCTGTAAGCCATCCGGAAGATATTGCTTTGGTTTGGCATCGTAATTTCAGAAGTAAAAGAACTGCCGATAGGTTTCTTTCATGGATTAAGTATGTTCAAGCAATCTCATCACAATTTGGTGTGCATGTATATGATGGCCCATTATCTGAGTTGTTGGCTCTTAAGCAAGTTGGGTCAGCGGCTCAATTTCAAGACTAGTTTGACACTCTTATGAGTAGAGCTCCGGTAATTAAAGAAATCGCCATTAGTATATTTCTAAGTGGCCTAAAAGATGAAATACAAATTCCTGTACATATGTTCATGCCCAAGACTCTTCACCATGTTGCAGCTTTGGCTAAGTTGTAAGAAGCCACCAATTTGGCTCTCCAACACAAATTAAGACCTATCTCAACAATTCTGTAATAGCAAAAATAATTAAGAATAGTGTAAGGGGATTAAAAGGTGATAACTTTAAGGCAAATTGGTTGTTTAAAGTATCAAAAGTGACAAATGGGGAAACTGTGGATGAAAGGAGAGTTAAGGAGTTATGTTATTGGTGTGATGAAAAGTATAAACCAGGTCATAATTGTAGACAAAAGAAATTATATGTGATTAAGGAGGATGGTGAGTCACTGGTGGAGGATTTGGAGGGTTTAATAGCTAATGCCATGCAAGTAGAAAAGGAAAAAGATTTGGAGGAAGAGGATCAACCCCATATTTTGGCTCATACTATTAGAAGAGAAGAATCCAAGAGTTTTAAGACAATGAGGGTCACTTGTTATGTGAGGTTAAAGGCTTTGCACACTTTTGTTGATTCTAGAAATACACATGACTTCCTTGATGTGTCAATAGCCAAGAGATTAAGTTGTCAAATAATTCCCAAAAGATCTTTAAGGGTAAAGGTAGCAGTTGATAGCATGGTTCCTTGTTCTTACATTTGCAAGAAATTTCATTAGACCTTAAAAAGGAATTAGTTTGTTTTTTTTATGTGCACTTATTACTATTAGGCGGTTATGACATGGTTTTAAGTATACAATGGTTGGACACATTTGGAGATATTAAGTGGAACTTTAAATATCTAAGAATGAAATTTACAATACAAGGTAGTGAACATGTGTTAAGGAGAAATATTACTATAGTGGTTAGAGGATCTCTTCTAAAATAATGGTAAAGAATTTATAATATTTGCAAGTCTCTAGTATGTAGTTATGCAATTTATCTTTGGATCTTACTATTTTCTTTGATCTCACAACCATCTTTGCTACTAAGGACAATAAAAAGGTAACTAATCTAGCTATTCAAGCTTTACTTAATGAATTTTCTAATGTATTTGCTACCCTTGAAACTTTACCACCTTTCAGAGGCCCAATAAATGCATACAAGGCTTTATAGGTATCCAACATTTCAAAAAGATGTTATAGAGAGAATGTTGCAAGAGATAAAGGAATCTAATATTATTCAATCTAGCATAAGTGCATTTACTTCCCTAGTGATATTAGTAAGAAAGAAAAATTGTTCTTGACACTTTTTTATTGACTATAGGAAGTTAAATTAGCTTACTACCATTTCTTCAACATAGATTTAAGATTTGGGAATGACAACCAAAGATGTGCATAAGACAACCTTTAGAACTCATGAGGGACATTATGTGTTTCTAGTTATACCATTTGCCCTAACTAATACACCTGCAACTTTCTAGAACCTAATAAATAATATTTTTAGGCCCTATTTAAGGAATTTCATCTTTATTTTCTTATTATTTTCTTTAATGACATATTAATCTACAACAAATCATTTGAAGAATATTTGTTATATCTCGGGTAGATTTTGGAATTGCTTCAAAGGCATACATTATTTGTCAAGATAAGTAAATGTTTTTTTGGGGTTCCTGAGGTAAAATGTTTGGGTCATTTGATTTCTACCAAAAGAGTCTTTACTAACCATAGGAGGGTTAAAGCTATAGTTAATTAGCCATTGCTTAGTAATTTTAAGCAACTTAAAGGATTTTTAAACTTGATAAAATATTATAAGAGCTTTATAAATGGCTTTGGTTTTATCAATTAATCTCTTACAACTCTATTAAAAGAGGATTTATTTATTTATTTATTTGTTGGAATGAGGAAGTTACAAAGGCATTTAAAACTTTAAAATTAGCCTTTGTTAGTGCTTTTGTTTTGGTACTTCCAAATTTCACCAAGGAATTTATTATTGAGACTAATGCATGTGGCACTAGTTTTGAAGTAGTATTGATGCAATTGGGTCATCCAATTAGCTACATTAGCAAATTTTTTTCCCCAAAGCATGTATTTATGCTTGTGTATGAAAAGAAATTGATGACTATCATTTTTGTAATAACAAAATGGTCCCACTATCTATAGGAGATGCATTTCAAAATAAAGGCTAATCATTGCAGCTTGAAATACCTTTTAGACCAAAAACTTTCTATCAGTACTCAGTAGACTTGGTTAGTTCATGTTATTTGACTATGAGATCTTATATAAAGAAGTTAAGAAAAATGTGATTCTAAATGCCTTATCTTAATTATCTAGCTATGATCTTTATTTATATGCCTCATTTACTATTTTTAATGAATTGATGCTTGAGATCAGAGATATTTGGAAATTTGTCCATAAATTGTAGTAGTTTATTTCTTAACTTAAGTGAGGTATGTTATTGTCTTTTACTAATGTGTGGGACTATGGATAACTCTTGTGGAAAGGAAGGTTAATGGTTAATACAAATATGGCTTTCAAAACTACGTTGATTAGTTTATAACATAAGGGATTGCAAGGAAGACATTCAAGGGTCACAACTAATACTAAAAAGTTTTCTACTTTATTCTTTTGGAAAGAGATGCTAGGCAATATATGCAATGTGATGTTTGTCAATAGTGTAAATGTGATAAAGTTGCATTTCTAGGCTTATTGCAACCCTTGCTTATATTAGAGGGAGTTTGGAAGAGTGTTAGTCTTGATTTTATGAAGGGCTTACTAAAATATGGTACTGAGGATGTCATTTTGGTGATCATGGACTATTTGACTAAATACAAATATCTTCTAATGCTCTTTTATCCCTATACAACTAACTTTGTTGCAAAAGTTTTTTTAGATCAAGTTCCTTAACTATATAGGTTTCCTAAAATCTTGATTAGCAATAAAGATCTTATTTTTTTAAGTGTTTTCTAGTGAAGTTTTTTTTGCTTACATGGGGTTAAACTTGACATGACTTTAGCTTACCATCCATAAAGTGATGGTCAAACTAAAGTAGTTAATTGTTGCCTTGAATTTATCTATTTTGTGTTGCCTTTACAGTCCCTAGGCAATGGCGTAAATGACTTTGCCTTATCGAATGGTGGTACAATATGCATTTTTATTCTATAACTAGGTGTACTCCATTTGAGGCTTATTATGGCTACCCCCTTTTGTATATCTCTTATATTTACGTAAGGATTTTGTACTTGCTACCTTAGATCAATAATAGCACACAAAAGAAGATATTCTGCATTTGTTAAAGCACCAGTTAACTTGAACTCAGAATCATATGAAGTAATTAGTTGACAACCATCGCAGTGATCGTGTGTTTGCAAAAGGAGATTGTGTACTTGAAACTTTAACCATGTCATTAGCATTATGTGGTTTCTTAGACCAATTTCAAATTAGCCCTTTGATTTTATGGACCTTTTCACGTGGAAGCTCATATTGACCCAATAAATTACAAATTGGCTTTTCCCTTTACTTCCAAAATGCACCTTATTTTTCATGTTTCTCAACTAAAAAAGAAATTAAGACCTTTGCAATTTATTCATTCTAATTTTCCTAATGAGCTGGTATATGAACCCTTTGACAAGTTGCATGTGACCATTTTGGACTAGAGGATAGTGAAACAAGATAACCATGTAACCATTTAGCTTTGTATTTAGTGGGTAGGGTTACCATCTATTATTGCTACTTAAGAGTTTACCTATGATATTAAATAACGTTTTCCTTCATCCTCTTTTAAGGCCAAAGGATTTAAAGAGGAAGAAATGGATACATAGTTAAGTGTTCATGAGCTAATAAGGTTAAAATAACTTAGATGTCAGTTAAGAGTTGGAATGACATTTATTAGTTAGTGATTGTTGTGACAAGTATAATCGTTGAAGTGTTACATGAGAAGCAAACACATGTTAAAATAAGGAAGGAGCATGAAGAATGGTAGCTAAAAGAATACATGGCATTCAAAGTGAAATTTGCAGAGATGTTGGAATTTGTTAGTGGATTAGTTAGATTAAGCAAAAATAAAAAGCTATCTAGTAGATTCATTACATTATAATTCCATAGTCTTAAGATTGACTACTATTAATTGGTGGATTAAGTCAATCAAGATTTGTGTTATTGATAATCAAAAACCTTTGTAAATGAATAATACAATTCTTGTGTCTAATTAATTTAAAAAATCTTTTCAATTCCTTACTTTCCCATTTGATTGGTTTAAGTTGTATCAAAATTGTTGTGACTAGCAATTGTTACTTGCAAAAAAGGCATTGTATGACAATTATAAATATTTGTTAGGATTTCAAAATTGATTGCGCCTAATAAGGTTCTCTTAATAGAAGAGGGTGATTACGGAAGAAGTAAAGTATTTGAGATTGTTTGTACCATTCTTATAATAAGTTTTTTATGGTTCACTTAGGTTTGCATGTATGAGAAAAAATTATGTATTTAATTTTTTGATTCATTATTAAGGCCAAAGGTGTAGGAGTTGGAATCATGGAAATCATAATGATTTCATGTATGTTTATTGGTTTGTGGGGTCAGTTTTTTAAATTTTATATTTCATTTTTTAGACTTAATATGTGGGAGACAAAATTTGAAATATGCAATTATTGCAAGTTTGGTGATTTTGTTGTGATGTGTTTTTGCTAGGATGCCAACAAAAAAAAATCATATATTTAAATTTATTATTATACCTTGGAACTAATCATGTGAGTGCTAGAGAATGGAAAATGTAATGGTTATATGTTTCTTGTTTGGTCCTAAAGTGATAATTATAGTTTTTGTTATGCTATTTTGTGAGACTTATGAAATTTAAAGCTAAATGGCCGAATAGAAGTGGGCATAAAGGGAAAAGTATTCAAATAAAAATAAAAGAAAATAATAAACTGTAGGCAATACAAGTTCAAATGTGAAGCTCACAAGGTTTGGTGGGTCTTTGGTTAATAGCAATTATTGTAGGAGTTATGCCTCTTTATTGTAGCAAAAGTGTTGTCGATTTTATATTGGGGCTAAAAGGCCAATTAGGAAAGCTTTCTTGTAAAATTGTCCATTGTTTGCTCTTAGGGAGAAGTAATTTTTTGTGATATTCTTATTTCAAATTTGTTGTTGTGCTTTAGTTAAATATATCAAATAAATGTGTTAGAAGCATAAGTAAAGAGAATAATTTAATATGATTAGGAATTGGCATTGTAATTCTTTTATAGTTTTCTCTTTGGCTATTGTTAAATTTATACTAGAGTTGTAAGAATATAATTTAGTATTATATTAAAATAAGAGACAACAAAAGGTTAAATGGAGTATACGATAAGGAGGAACATAAATAAAAGAGTAAAAGGAATAAAGGTTTGTGTTTATGTATATTGTTGAATGGAAGGGCAATTAAAGTAATGTTGAAAGATTATTTTTGGCCATCATTGAGTGGATTCCTTTAGGTTTAGCCAAGGTCTACCATCTTGAATAGGTGATCTTTATAGGATTTAGTTTAGATTATGATGGGTTGCAATAGATCATTATTTTTGCTACTTTCTAATGTACAAGTGAGGATTTATAAGTGGAGGAATGTTGTATTTTGACACTTTTGTTTCTCAAGGAGGATGAATTTTAGAATGTGTACATGATTTTGCTTGACTAATTTTTAGATAAATATGTGAATGGTTAGTGTCACAGTAGTGTCTCAAATTTTTGCACCTTTTCTAAAGGATATTGTGTAAGTGTTATTCTTAGAGTTTCATTAATTACTATGCGGGGTAAGATTTTTAGAGGTGGATGGATGTTACTAGAAGATAGAAGTTTGATTATTTTGCTAATAAAGTGTGAAGTCACATTGCTACTAACTAGTTTTTTAGGGCCTTCTTTTTAATTATTGCTAGTAGTTCCATTTGAATGACAATATTTAATTTTTTTCCTAATGTTATCGCTTACTAATGGGTTTTTTTTTGTGGGTAAGTTGTATTACAATGATATGTACAAGAGCAATTGCCTTCAATTAGCTAATTGTAGGAGCATTTAGCAATGGTTGTAATTATCTTTGTGGTTATCCTTGTTTAGGAATACCTTTAATAAAAATAGTAATGATGTCACAAAAAAAAAGGTAAGTCAACCTTATCTACAAGACTAATGACTTATGTGCCCTTTATGGATTTATGCTTTGTATTTGAGTAAAGATGTTATCTATGTCAATGTATACTCTGAACATACAATAAATTAACTAAAAATTGGAAGTCCTACATACATGTTAATTTGTGATGGAGTTTTGTATCACAATAAAAGTATTTGATTACAACAAGTCATTTTGGAGAAATTAATTTTTCAAGCATGAGTAAGGCTTTGGATTGACATGGTTCCTTAATTTATGTGATTTAATAATTATCTTTTATTATTTTTGAATTAGTAGGCATAATTACTTTGGTATCAATAGGTTGTCAAGTTAAACTCTTAAGTTTATATATATGTAACAACTTATTCCTTTTTCATTCAAACAATCAAATATATCAAAACTTTTAACTTATTAGAGGTTGATCCTTTTGAAATAATCTTTAGAGGCTGATCCCCTAAAAAATATCAATCCTTATCCTTTATCTTCACAATTTTCTTATTTTTAATCCTTAATTTCTTTTTGTTTGGTATTAGAGCGACATTTTTAAGGATTTCACTTTTATTCCATAATCTAACCATTACACCTAAAACAAAAAGGAAAACTTGTTTGTTTTATGCCCTTTGTATGACAACGAAAGAAAATTTTTAGTATCACTAATTTGTAATCTTATGCCATATATTCACACATCTAATTTTGATATTAAAATATCTTGTGTTGAAAAGACAATATCTTTTATGCAAGATTCTTTAAGGAGGCTTAACTAGATGGTTCTTGCTTTAAAGAAAACCAATCGGGAGACATTACATTTGGATCCACCAATAAACAAAAAAAAACTAATAGAGTCTCTTAGAGGCACTGACCATGACTATGCATGACCATGTATGAAAGCAAAATTTCTTCACTGGGATGAAAGAAATCCTATAGGTTAGATTTCCAGAGCTAAAAAATATTTTCTTTTCCACTATATGGTAGAAGATTCTAAGGTGGAAATTGTGTCAATTCAATTGAAAGGTGAGTCATTCAATGGTATGATTGGTTTGAAACTTATACTTAAGTACCAATTTGGGTTGATTTCATGAAAAACCTTTTTATGCAATTTGGTCCTTTAGAATATCACATTGATGGAGAGCTTGCAAAAATTAGTTAAATGTCAACAATCCTAAAGTATTAAAGTTGTTTTAAGCCATTTGCCAATCAAGTTAAAGATTGGTCAAAAGGGTAATTAATGAGAACATTCATCAAAAGGCTTACTCCTAACATTTAACATGAAATCAAAGCTCACAAGTTACAAGTGGGAGAAATTCGACTTTTCTAGGAAAGTGCACAAAGATAAAACTCTTATTATAAGGTCAAACTGTTTATGTTGATCTCTTTTTATTACCTTTAGAAGACTATGAGATTATTCTTAGCATTGATTGGTTACAAACATTGAGAGATATTACTTTGAATTTTTCTAAGTTAATAATGATGTTTTTATTAAATGGGCATATAATTAAGTTATAAGGAAAGCATGGTGACTGTTACAAGCTATTAGATGGAGAGAGTCATATGAAAAGTGGGATAATGGTTCTTTATACATCTGTAGAACACAAAAGTGACAGGATCTCATTTTTTAAAGGAGAAGGAGGTTGATGCCTTATTGACTAAATTCTTTGATATATTTGTTAAGCTTACAAGTCTGCCCCTAAAAAGGCATATGATCATCATATTCCTATATTGCTTAGGAGTGCAATCACTAATGTTTAACCTTATCGCTATTCGCATTTTTGAAAGGAAGAGATTGAGAAAATTATAAAAGAGATGTGGGAAGTTGGCATCATTAGGAAGGTTGTCTTATAACCTTTACCATTAAGGCTTTATTGCCAAAACATCTAAGTATGTTTGTTTATGATAAAAAGATGTTAATTGTGGTTTATGTAGTTATAAAATAACATTCTTACTTGATTGAAAGGTGTTTTTAAATTCAAATTGATCACAAAAGTTTGAAATATTTATTAGAATAATCCAATTTTTTTTGGAGTTGAAATGAAAGTTGAAGAGAAATATCCAAATACATGTCTTATTCTTTTTAATAATACATATTTGTAGCAATAAAATATTATTCTTCCTCCCCCCCAATGATCAATGATGGATTACAAGTATAAGTGAATCTTTAAATTGTTAGGATATGATTATAAGATTGTTTGTAAGAAAGGAAGCAAAAACCTTATAGTTTATGCATTTTTTCACATTCCAAAACATGTTATTCTAGTGATAATCTTTATCACTACTTGAAATACCTTTGTACAAATTCCAAAATGAATGGTGAGATAATCCTAAAACTCAGGAAAGCATTGAAAAATTACAAAAAGATCCTAATTTAATTGCTCATTACATTTATAAATCTTTAGACTTGCACTACAAAGGCAAGATGTTGCTTATTCCTAATTCTTATTACAAGGAAAAAATTTTGTAGGATTTTCATGCATCCCTAATTGTTACACACTCAGGATTTCTTTGTACCTATAAGTGTATTTGTCATGAATTTTATTAAAAGGGTATAAAAGTGAAATAAAATAGTTTGTAGCTAAATGTGATATTTGCTAATATCACAAGAGTGAATCTATAGGATAGTCAAGTGCTTTTCAACCTTTGCCTATTTTAAAAGAAATTTTGATAGATATCTCCATTGAATTTATCAAGGAACTTCCATTATTCCAAGATAAAACTACTATTTTTATTGCCATGGATTGATTGATTAAATATGCTTATTTTTATGAAGTTACTCATCTTTATATTGTTATTACTATTACTTAAGTTTTTGTTGAAAATGTTATGAAGTTGCATAGTGTTTCTAAATTTATTATTAGTAATTGATATAAAGTATTCTTAGTAATTTTTAGAAGGAGATATTTCATTTATAAGAGACATAATTAAATATAAGCATTGCTTACCACTCATAAACAGATGGAGAGACTAAGGTAGTTAACAACTACTTGGAAAATTACCTTTAATGCTTTGTAAGTGACAAGTTAAAGGATTGAGTGAAATGACTTTATTAGATTGAGTGATGGTATAATACCATTTATCATTCTTCAATAAAGATATCCTTATTTAAAGCTATTTATGATCAAGCCTTGCCAACTTTTACAAGGTATATAATTGGATCTTCTCATGTAAATTGAGTTGATAAAGACTTATAAAATAGGAAAAAGTTACTTTAACTTTTGAAAGACAATTTTATTACAACTTAAGCTTGGATGAAGCGGCACATTGATACACATTATACTAAACATGAATTTTTAATAGGAGATTAAGTCTATCTTAGGCTTCAACCTATTGATAGTTGTTTATTACGATTCACTCATCAATGAAATTATCCCCTTATTTCTTTGAGTCATACAAAGTTCTTAAATGCATTGATCATATTGCTTATTGTCTTAATTTACTAATAGAGTCCAAAATACATCTTGTTTGTCATGTCTCTTTCTTGAAGAGGAAATTAGTAGAAAATATGGTTGCATAAAGCTAGCTACTTGACATTTCCTCCATTAGAAAGGTTGATGTTCACCTATAGGTTATCTTGGATTGATGTATGGTTGAATGTAGAAATTAAGCTATCACTCAAATTCTTATTTAACGGAGGATGCTAGATGAGAGTTCTATCATTCTTTTACGAAGAAATTTCCAAAATTAATTATTAGTTAGCCTTGAGAACAAGGATGCTTTGAAGGTCATTAAAATGATACAATTCTTAATTTATATGATTTAATAATTCTCTTTTATTATTTTTGAATTTATAGGTATAATTACTTTTGTATTAATAGGTTGTCAAGTCAAAATCTTGAGTATATATATATGTAATGCCCTATGTTTTTCCATTCATGTAACTAAATATATTTAAACTTCTAACTTATTAGAGGTTGATCCCTTTGAAGCAATTATTAGAAGTTAATTTTCTTAAAGAGATTAATCATTATTCTTTATCTTCGCAATTTTCTTATTTTTAATTCTTAGTTTCTCATCTTAGATCCAAATTATGTAGCCAATTCATCTAAAGATGAATGTGGAAATAATGCAAGGTCAGATTGTTCATATGAGTGACTAAGATAAGTTTTCAACACCATAAAAGGTTATTGAAATCATTTTTGGTGTTATATTAACTTATAGTATTGGTGACCTTATTATTGTTTATTGTGAGAATGTGATCAATTTGATCAATCAGGTAATAGATAATGATGTCTTTCTCTATGTTACTTTATAAAAGGAATTCTTCATTATATATACACTTGATAATCATGGGGTGTTGAAAATAGGTAATAATAACTTAATAGAAGTTATTAACATTAGTAATGTTTGCTTAAAGACTAACAATGTAGCATAATTGACATTAAAGAATGTTATACGAGTCTTAGATATTTGGTTGAATTTACTTTTGAAGGGAAAACTTAATAATGTAGGCTTTTATAATATCATCAGTAATAGTCAGTGAAAACTCACTAAAGGCTTATTAGTTATGGCACAAGGTGAGAAATACTCTAGTTTGTATTTTATGCAAACTTTTATTATTTAAGATGTTGTGAATATAATGAAGGAAGAGAATTCCATTAATTTATGGAATAAGTGACTTGGTCATATGAGGGAAAAATGGATGAATTGTTTAGAAAGGAAAAATTAGCTTCTAAGTATAAAGAGTGCAGTTTTAAAGAAGTGTGCTTATTATTTGGTTAAAAAACAAAATAGAGTTACATTTAAAAGTCACCCTTTTTTAGGAAATTAGAATTGTTAAAGTTAGTGCATTTTAATGTATGTGATACTTTGAAGGTATGCTCACTTGGTGGTACTTATTATTTTGTGACTTTTATTAATAATCATTCGAGGAAACTTTAGGTTTATACTTTAAAGATGAAAAATTAAATTTTTGATGTGTTTAAATAATTTCATGCCATGGTTGAGAGACAAATAGGGAAGAAGTTGAAATGTATTTACACTAATAATGGTGGTGAGTATAATGTCCAATTAGATAAGTATTGTAGAATACTTAGGATAAGGTATTAGAGGACACCTCTCAAGACACCATAATTGAATGACTTAGATGAAAGGATGAATAAAACATTAATTGAAAGAGTTAAATGCCTACTCTCAAATGCAAATCTACCTAGAACCTTTTAAGGCAAAGTTTTAAATACAACAACACATGTGATTAATTTGTCTCATAATGTTCCTCTGTAAGGTAATTTTCTAAATAAAGTTTGGTTTAGTAGGAAAATTTTTTATAATCATTTACAAATCTTTGGTTGTAAGGTTTTTGTTTATGTTCCTAAAAATGAATGAGCACAATTGGATGCAAAGACTCGATAGTATATCTTTCTTGGTTTTGGTGAAGATGACTTTAGGTATTGATTATATGAACCGATTGAGAAAAAGTTTCTCAAAAGTAAGGATATTGTGTTTTTTAAGGATTAGAACATTAAAGACACAAAAAAGGCAGCTACTCAAGCTAATGACAACCTTCTTAATATTAATCTAGTTCCTCAAACACTTGCAGGTGATCTAGTTAATGTTGAAGATGATGTTCAGGAACTCAATAAGATTATTCAACATGATCATAATGTATAGGGTGTAGATGATATCCATACTCCCATAAAAGATCATTTGCCCACACTTATACCATGAAGGTTCGATTCCTCTGACATATTCATTTCAACCACAGAGGTCTAGCAAAATTTTGGTGTCTTCTACTCAGTACCCTCTTAATGAGTTTGTAATATTAATTGAAGGGGAAAAACTTGAGGTTATGAAGAAGTAGTGGAAAGTAAGCATAAACAACACTAGATAAATGTCATGATAGATAAAATAAAACAAGAAGAGAACCCTCCATATCTACAATATAAAGCCATATTTGTTATCAAAATATTAAGTTAGAAATGAGGCATTTACTTTGAAGATATCTTCTTTTTAATGATAAAAATGTCTTCCATTAAGTTGTGTTGAGTTTGGTTGCACATCAGGACTTAGAGATCAAGCAGATGGATGTGAAAACAATTTTTCTTTGTGGAGACTTGGAAGAAGAAATTTATAAGGAAAAGAGAATCATGTGTGTATGTTAAAGAATAACTTATATGACTTGAAACAAGCACCTAAATAATGATACAAGAAGTTAAGTCTATTATAAGAGAGTAGGTAATAAGAAAATAACCTCTGATCATTGCATTTTTGTGTAGAGATTCACTAATGATAATTTCATCATTTTACTACTTTTATGTTACTAATATGCTTATTGTTGTTCACAACACTTCTAAAATTTAGCAAGTCCTTTGTCATGAAGGATTTAGGATTGGTAAAGAATATCCCTGGCATGTCAACCACTTGAGATAATAAAGATAAAAAGTTATATGTGTCTTAGAAATAGTACATTGAAAAGGTGTTTTAAAGGTTTAACATGGATAAGGCTAAAATGGTCAACACTCCCTTTGCTACAAATTTTAGATTATCAATTAACTTATGTCTTTTCCTAGTGAATTAAAAGGAAAAGAGCAAGAAAGTTCCTTTTGCATCAATTATGAGCAGTTTGATATATGCAATGGTATATATAAAGCTTGATATAACATATGTAGTTGGCACAATTAGTAGGTTCCTTTTAGTGAGGAACACTAGAATGCAGTGAAGTGGATATTGAGATATTTATGAGTCTCTATCGATTTTAAGCCTTGTTTTATGAGTGAGAAGCCTACTTTTGTTGGATTCATAAATTTAGATATGATTGATAATATTGACTCTAAAAAATCTATTTTAAATTATTTGATTACTCTTGCAGAAGGAGCAGTTAGTTGACAATCTTAATTGCAAAAGTGTATTGTATTGTCAACTACAAAGATATAGTTTATTATTATAATTAAAGTGTCCAAAGATAGATTTGTGAGGGAGCTTGGTTTTAAACAACCAAAGTATGTTCTACATTATAATAGCCAGAGTGCAATCCATCTTGGTAAGAATCCAACTTTTCATGTTAGATCAAGACATATTGATATGCAATGTCATTTGATACGTAATATTCTTGATTCTAAATAATTGGTATTTGAAAAAATTCATATAGTTGATAATATTACTAACATGTTGACAAAGGCACTAGCAAGAGGGAACTTTGAGCTATTTTATTCATTGGTTGGGATAGGCAATACCTCCACATAATTAAGAGAGGGAGAATTGTTAGGCTAACTAGGTCATTTCCTATATAGAAGGGATGTCCAATTGTTATGGAATTGATAGCTCTTTGTGTAGTATGTTTAGCCCACAACCCAAAATACTCAATAGGATATAAATACCTTATTTTATACCTAGAAAACCTAGTTTGGGAGTAAGGAGGCAATTGACACCAAAAAAGAAAAGAGAGTTGTTGGAAATCCTTCCAACTTAGAGCAATTTTTATTGCTTTTATAATCCAATGGTAAATCATTGTCTGATTGGGTCGAAACTTAGTTGAAATTTTGATAGTTGATCAAGGACATGTTATTCCTTATTTTGAACAATGGAGATCAAGTTTAGTGTATTACAAGTGTGGTTTTTGGTTTATATTTTGCAATTCACATTTTAGGAAATTTTTTTGTATGCAATTTTGATCAACCTTGTAATTAAAAGGTCATTTATGGTCTAATCAAGTTAATTTTTTGTTAGTTGATACAAGACACATATATCTTGATTTAGAACAATTGGATCATGATTTGGGTTTTTGAAAGGGTAGGCTTTCACACATTAAAGAAATGAATTGTATAATATGTACATTAAAGTGAAAAGTTAACTTTTTTTGTACATATATTAATACAAGAATTGATAAACATAAAAATAAAGACATGAAATGTGGATGTTACTTATTTCTTTATGTAGCCACATGTAAAAGGTTGCAAAAGAATTATGAAATAGAATTTTATAAGATACAAACAAGGTAAAGACATGTCCTATATTTAAGTAACATGGTCCATATTATATACATAAATAGATGGACATGTATAGCATTTATTTTATCGATTTAGTCTCAAGTTGTCCAAGTTGAAATGGTTAGGAAAGAAAAAGAAACATACATTTTTTAAAGAAGCAATAAAAGTAAAAGGTTATAAAAAAAAAAAGTAAACATATATTGTTGACGAATAAATCATATACAACCAAGTTCAATAATAAAGTAATAAGTTATTTTATATATGCATTAAAGAGTAAAGATTATTTGTGTTGAACACTAATTTATGCAAGGTTTGGTAAACATAGAAAAAAAAGATAAACATGCAATAATTGATTTAGCTAATTTAAAGTATAACTATACATTTCTAAAAAATTCAAAACAGAAAAGTTAACATAAATTTTTAAAGATTAACTTAAGTGTAACTTAGTTCAACAAAAAAAGTAACTTTTTTTTTTTAAATTCGCATTTAGTTGCAAATAAATCCATTTCAAGCATAGATTTTGCTGATTGGAAGTCTAAGTACTCATGTCTAAGGGGTAGGGAAAAAAAACTTAAGGCTATTGATTAAAAAAGGTTTAATATAATCGAATAATATTATAATAACTATTCTAAAATGTGTATTAGATAGTTGGGGTTGTTCTTAGTGGTAGCAAGTTCTTGCATGGATGCTTCTTCTATATATGCATATGTCTAAAAAGGTTTATTTAGTGGCAAACAATTTTATATATGGGTCCTTAAAAATAGAAAGATGAAAGTGAAAAGCATGGACTTTACTTAATTATTTGCTATCTAACCATTTCTAAACAAGTGGAAAAAATAAAAGGAAAAATAATTTTTAAAGGGATAGAAATTGTGCAACATATAGCCATATTAAAGAAATAGGTTTCATAATTTACACATTAATGAGCAAATGAATTTTTTGTTCACAAGTTCATGCATAAGTAAAAACATAGAAAGAGAGACATATACAATAAGAATTTCACAAATTTAATCTTCATCTTACCATTTGTAAATGTTGGAAGAAAAACTTGGAACAAAGCACTGTTTTATTACAAATAATATGCAACGAACTTAATTATTAAATTAACAATTTTTGTACATCTAATTGCAAGGAATAATGATAAGATATAAAAAATGGTAATGTTTTACTATTATGAGCATCAAATAGAAATGGTGAAGTTAAAGTAAAGGTTGACCAATATATTACTTTTATTGTGTAAAAACATGAAGTTGAAGAAAACTATGTTACAATAATATTTTAGAAACAAGAAAAGAATTAAGGAGTCTAATGATAATTTTAAATTAATAGTATTTATTACTTACTTGAAACTACTTTTGGCATGTAACATTCCTTTGAGTACTTCTTTCCTTAAAGTTGGTAATTCCTTGATAGATTCACAAAGAAAAAAAAAAATGGTAATGACAAAAATATAGTCAGATGAAAGAATTTTGCAACAAGTATTAACATAAATGGCACTAATGTCTTCTTATATAGACTAGTCACCAATGTATTCTTACTATTTTGGAAATAGCATGATGTAGAAATAAAGAGCTCAAAACTATTTAAGTTCCAAACAAAATTATAAACCTCATCTTAAAAATAGAAAAAATACTTTCTTGGAGAAAATTCTCCTTTTTCAAAATCAATGCCTACTTCACCATATTAATATATGACTAACAAAGTCAAACTAAACGACAATAAAGTGGGATTTGGCCCCTTTTGGTCATAGAGACGTATGCCTTGAGATAGGAAGTGTATAAGGCTAGGTTCTTTAGGTAATATAAAACAAAACTAGAGTCAGACCTTAAACTAGTACTTAAAGCCCTTTAAAAGGACTCTTTTAAATGTTGATGGAAGATTTAACCAATCATAAAGAATATAAAGAGGTCAATTATTTATACTAAATACTAACTTTAGATATATTAGTAAAAAAGTCAATTATATAGCTAATTAGGTAGGAAAGCAAGAAAGGAAGAGCTAATGTCCAATAAACTAGATCCCATATCTTTCTATTCTAGTTCTTAATCTTTTTAATAATTATCTTGTTAGTTAATGAAATTGATTTCTCAATTTATTTAGGGAAAAAAAATTGAGAAACTTAAAATAGGATATGGTACCTATCATAGGTCCTATAAAAAAAAATGAGATAACTAAATTTTAAGTTCTAAACCTTTCACTTTTTTTTCAATGTAGTCCTAAATGTTTTCTAGATTTCAATTTAGTTATAAATATTACAATTACATTTTAATTGAGTATAATTAATGATGAAATATAATTTGACCATTAGATAAATGATTTGACTAAATTAAAAAAAGAGAAAAGTATGAAAATACAGAATTAAATTGTATTCCTATCTATATTTCTCTCTTTAAAAAAGGCCAAATACCTAAGTGTATAATGAAACCCTTATTTCATCCATAAATTGATGATTGCTTATCTCCCCCTCTTTTCTTCCACACCAAACCTAATTAGTACATTTTGTTGTAACCTGAAGTCGTGATACATTGCAAAGAATAAGTAATGCTACATTACAAAGGAGCATTCACCTTATATGGCCATTTGTTTCATTAAAAGGTCTTATCTTCCTCTCTTCTCTTTCTCTCCCTTTCCTCACTATGTCCTGTATGCCTTTTGTCATATACTCTATAATCTTGTCTTGATCTTGCTCCTTTTTATTAATTTGTTGGTTGCTTTTGTCTTAATTAAGAATTTTTTCCTTTTCTAACCTAAAAATGCAAAATATTATGATTTGTGTAAATGTATATTCAAGAATTTGATATTTTAATTTAAATATATTATCAAACTTGCTTGAGTTTGTTGTTGGCATGCTACTGCCTATATATGTTATTATTTTCTAATTGTTTAGTTAACGGCAAATTGCTAATTATCTTTAATTGCCATAATTACTATAATAACATTAAATTAATAATTTAAGTTTCCGTAGGGAAGATTTGAGGAGATGATGTGCCAAAGTGGCAAAGAAGTAGTGATGCAAACATTATGGACTGAGTGGAACTCAGAGAGAAGATTTGTTGTTATGGGTGTTTTAGGGTAATTGCTAATGAAATTTTGTAATGTCTTTACAATTTATTTTATTAGAAAGAGTATATATGCATTTTTCCTTGTGATTTATATAACAAGATGGAGGATGTGGTACATTCCATTGGATAGATCCTTCAATGTGTGATAGATCAAGATAAATTATCCTTCGATTGTTAGAGAGAATGAGCAATATGAAGAAAGGTAAGGCATGAGATAGGAAGGAATTACTATTCATGCAGATTGTTGTTGTCTTTTTTTTATTATTATTATTGGTTTCATTGGTCTAATAGTGTTGTTAAGTTGGGTAGCAAAATAATTAAGTGTAGTAGCTTTTTAGTGGGAACTTTAATAGTGTTTGCAGGTTAATTGTAATGAAATAGTATTGTAGTCACTTCATTTTGTAGTTTATTATTATAACAGTGTATCTTACACAAAAACCTTTGAAGTGGCAAGTTTTTCATAAAATGAATGTTGTTATGTTGACTTATTAGTGTTATGTATGGAATTAAATATGCATATGGTTATTTGAATTGTGTTAAGGATCAATGGCACAAAAAGTACATATTCATACAATCCCTATTGGCATTTGTGTAGTTAAGTCTAAACATATTATATTAGGTTAAAATCACAGGGTGGAGAAGTAATAAGGCTTTTCCTTTTGCTATTATACATATAAATGTCTACTTTTGACTATTGCATTAATAAGGCTTAAATGCTTACACAATGATACTGACGTAACAAAAACCCATTTCCAATAAATAATTGGCCAATTTCAAAAATAAAACATCAACTAATAATTAAGTTACTATAATGAGATCCCCAAAATCACAAAAGAGAAAACTTACTTCATTCTTCAATCCCTAATCTTTAATCTATCTTCACTAAATTCATTTACAGTGTTTTCTTTTCTTTTTGATTTTGTTCTTGTTTGCTTGACTTTAACTCTAGACAAATATGTGTTTCAAGCACTAAATTAACTCCATTGAACATTAATAAAGACAACTATGACAAAAAAAACTAGCATATTACAATTAAAATTAAATGGAAATATGGTTTAATTTTATATTTTCATACTTTTCTCTTTTTTTAAATTGGTCAAATCATTTATTTGATGGTTAAATCGTATTTTAATTGTAATATGCTAGTTTTTGTATATTACAACTATGGTTAAATCGTATTCCATCATTAATCAAACTCAATTAAAATGTAACTATAATGTTTAAGGCTTAATCGAAATCTCAAAATTGTTAAAGACTACATTGAAAAAAAAAAAACATAAAGGTTTAAGACTAAAAATATGGTTATCCTAAAAAATATTCCAAATGTAAGTTTTTGTATAGTTGGCTATTGATAATCCCTTCCACTATTTCCAAAGCCCTTTTTAGCATTCCCACCATCACTCCTAACTTTGGCTTTAATAGCCTTCTCTAGTTTATGAACCTTAGTTATTACTAAAATAAACAATGCACAATTTACCATAACAAACCACTAATTATATTACATCACAATGACCCTACCAAATAAGCAAATATTTACATTTTAGATCAAACACATCCTATACCCACCTACAAGCAATTTATTATTACTGTTAACTACTAGTAAAACTCATTCCATATACTTATGCTTCTTATCAAAACCAATTCACTCTTATTAAAGCTTTCTTACATTCCATATTTTCATACTTCTAATCAATACTATTTTACTCCAATTAATGTTTTCTTACATCTAAACCCATAAATATGATTATTAAGAAGATCTTTTATGTACCATAACATAATAAACATGAAAACACATTTATCCTTTATTTCCATTGCCATTTTAAAATTCAATCAATATAATAAATAATTCACATTGGTTAACCAATGCTTCTTCAATAACTTTCTCTACATAATATTTATTGAAAGGATAAATTATTATTTTTCAAATTTAAGAAGAAAGACAATGAACAACCTTAAATCATGGAAGATAGGTTTCTCATTAACAATTTGGTTATTAGATAGTCCTTTTGTCAAATTGTTTCATTTACAATATGATCCTTATTTTACATGACTTCTTCTTAGAGATACAACCAATTGGATGCAGATAAAGATAAGGATAAGTCAATTGCTACATTGGTGGAGCTGCTTTAAATTGATTATGTAATATAATCTCTATTAATTCTTTTATCTAGATGTTAATAACCACACAATTAATTTTTATGATAATTAAAAATACATATTCCTACATAACCTTTTCTCTTAATGGAGAAAGTGATGCAAAGCAATTTAATTAAGCTCATCACTTCATTGCTTGGTTTATTTGATAAAATATAAGCAACACCTATATTAAGGAACCACTTTAATACTTACTCTCCTTACAAATCAAACAATGCATTCATTACAAACTTAAGATTTCATCACCTATAAGCTAATATGATGCCCAAAAATAAGTCATTGAATAATAATTTTATCAATTGACTACAAAACTAAGTATAAACCAATGGATGACTTTCCTAGGCCATGATACCTATTAGCTAAAAACTTCACCTTTGTATGAATCCTTTACTTTTCATTAGGTAGTTTTAACTTGCAATCTATATAGTCCAATCCCAATTTTGTTGTCATATTTTCTTCTAATCACAAATTTTTATTGCCTTTTAGTTTGAATCATTAACATCACTATTGAAGAATAATAAAATATGTCCCTTGTAATAGAAGTAAGCTTTTCCATCCTAGATCAATGCACAAAAAAGCAACAAAAATTTTGAATTTAGGGGGAATGTTTCCTACCCAAAAGAAAGCCATAATATCCTTTACAATTCTTGTTTAAACAATAATGTTATCTTATACCTTGTCATATCAAGTTGGAAGGAATTAGGCCAAAATCTTAAGTTATATAACATTTTTGTTTAATAGGACCCACTAGTCCTTCCCTTGAAGACGTATGAAAAGAGATGTTATTATGATAATAAGGCTCACCTTTGGCATACCACGCCATTGTGGGGTTAAGGAGATTTTTATTATATTTCTTAGTTGAAGTTCATCATATAAATAACACTTCTTTTTGTGGTAAATTTCATATTCCTTCTTAAAATATCAATTTTAGTGTTGTTGGTATATGTTTCTTTTAGCGATTTCATATTTTAATAAATAAGAGCATAGAGTGATTTTAAGTGGATTTTTAAAAGTCTAAAGGAACAGACAATTAGTGTTTTTTTTTTTTTCATGAGATAAAGGGTTAAAATGGTCAAGTTTTATATTACAAAAAATCATTTATGATTCAAAGATATGAGTATTGAAAGATAAAAAGTAAGTAGACTTTTTAAAAATATGAAGGAAAGAGGATTTTATTGAAAAGTGAGATACTAGTTAGATATAAAATCTCATAGATAAAAATAAGCATAAAAGGTTTTAAACTAAATGCATAAAATTTTATACTACACAAATGATATTTCTTACAACACAAAAGGATTTTACTTAACTACTATTATTTTACTATAAAACTCTTTTATATTATATCAAATCTCACTTGTATAGTTAAAAATATTATGTATATAATATAAAGTTTATTTGTGCCATTTATGTTTACTTCTATCCACAAAATTATGTGTTCATAAATACTTTTCATATTGAAAATACCTTAACTAATCATAATAATAAAATTGTAAGCTACTTTGATGCCGATTCTCGAGCACTTATAAAAACAATCTATATTTGAAAAGTGAACTTATATGAGGGCAAAACATGTGGTTTAGAAATAGTTTGATAGACTTCACAATCAAATAATTCAATAACATGAATATGTTATGCACATTTGTGTAAATGAAAGCAAGTACAAGAAATAAGATGTATGGATTTTAAGGCATTGGGGGATTATGTTATAAATAATGAATGATCTTTATCATCAAAAATCAAGTACATTAAATCATAATATAAAGTTTGAATTATAATGATAATTTTTAAAAGAAGACTAAATTAGCATATCACTGTATCTTGTATTGATCAATAAATGAAGATAAATAATTTGTATTTTATAATGGTTATTCTAGTTACTATGTGATAATTATGTCAATAATTTCTATATGTATTAAATGATGTGTAATAATGATCTTTGTTTTTGTCTTTATCTAAGAAAAGATAAGGATGTCATGTTTTTTTAGCATAACTAGTTGTGTTATTTTTGTTACAATCTATTAATTTTGTGTTCAAATCTTATTGATTTTCTTCTTCTTTCTTAGCCTTTCAACCTTCCTTGTAACAAAAAAGATAAAGGTACTTTAATGATAATACTTTCTAGACATTTTAGATAAATATATTATTTTTACCTTAAACTTTTCTCTTATCCTAATAATGAGTGCTAAATAAGGGTCAACATGTTCTTATTAAAAATTATGTGGGTCATAAATATTTTTTCTTTTAATAATCTCTATCTCTTTCAATCTAAATTTGATATTTCAATAAAATTTTATCCTAAATAGAAATTCCTTATTTTTTAATTTTTCAAATGCTAAGTTGTTTTCATTACAAGAAATATAGGCATTGACAACTAACACTTTAATGACTAAGCACTTTAATTGAGAAAAATGAAAAATATCAATGGGACATATGTGATATGGTAAGGTTATTTTTGTATTCTAAACTCAGTTTCATTACTCTCTTTCCATTAGTCCCTCTTAAATAAACCATGTTGTAACTCTTTTTTATCAACTTATCTTAAACCTAAATAATCCCTTTGAAGCCTAATCCTTCTTAAATTTGATCCTTTTGAAACTATATATATGTAAGGATAGTTAGGCTACGGTCTATCATAATCATCATCAATTTGATTTCTAACTAATGAACTATTAAAGTGGAGAACTAATTTTTAAGGTTTGTTCACCATCAATTTTAATCTAAGTTTACAATTATTGTAAGGCTTATCACTTATTCCTCATCCTTTTCCTTTTGGAAAGTAATTTAAAGATTTATAAACTTTAAACACCACTCTAATTGCTTTTTGGCCCAAAAATCTTATTTTTATTAGGCACTATTTTAGGCTTTAAAGATTTAATTAAAGAAAAGAGAGACACTGTAAAAGAAATCAAGAGGTATAATAGAGATAATTTAATAGAAAAGCATAATGGTTAAAACTAAGAATTATTGATAGAGCAACAATATATGCAATGAAAAAGAATGGAAGAATTTAAGAGAAGAGAACAAAGCAAAAAAGAGAAGAGAGAAATAAAGACGAAGAGAAAGAGAATTTGGAAAGAGAGATCAAATATTCTTTCTTTATATCTTTATATTACAGAAGCAAAGAGCTATATATGTTATATTATGTGATTACAAGCCAATGATTACTATTCTAATAACAAATCAATGTTCCACATTATTTCATATGACACTTATTTAATTAAGCTAGTTAGTTTAAATACTTAACCAGTTTTACTTAACCCTAACATATACTAACTATTAATACTCTTTTATAATAAATAACCATAACAATTTCCTCTACTTTAAGATAAGGCTTGTCCTCAATCTTACAATAAGTTGCAAGAACCTTTTTATGGTTAAAAGTTACAAAACTGGGCCACAAATGAACTCCAACATTTTTATGTTGCATCCTATCAAGCTAAATTAGACATTAAACCAAAACTTGTGTTATTGCTTGGTTATAATACTTGAACATCCAACATTCCATAATAGCTACTAGCTCCACTGGCAATTTTCCATCCAACCTTATAACAAGAAGTTATGACATCACTTGATTGCTCTTGGCCCAAGAATACTTAAAGAGGCATGAAACATAGGATGGATAATAAACCCTAAAGGCAATTACAACTTAGATACTATAAAGTCTATCTTTAACTTCAATTAAAAAAAAAACCATAATACTTTAAGACAAATTGTGTAAGAAGACATTGGTTTGTCTTTAAGGTTGAAGCTTTGAGTAGACATAATCTTTGATATTAAAGGTCACGTCACTTTTGCCTTTATCCACACATAGTTTCATGCATTGTTAGGCATTTTGCAATTGTTGTTCTAACCATTTGTTCATTATTTGTCATTTTTGTGGCCATGATTCCATTATAGCCACCCTAGTCATATCTAAAGCCAATTTACAACATTAAATGAATGAGTAGTCATATAAGGCAATGAAAGGAGTCATGCCTATAGTAATGTGAAAACTATTATTATTCCAACATTCCCTAAAATAAAGTCATTTAAGCCAATTAGTAGGCCTTGAAATATCATGCAATGCAAGTAATTCTTCATACACCTATTAAGCCTTTCACTTTGACCATTAAAGTGAAAATGATAAATAATGCATATGTGTGACTTAATTCTTAGCACTCAAAAAATTTTCTTCCTAAACCTGGGAAAGGGTAGTCAAAGGTTAAAGTAGGCAAGCATATGGAATAAACTCACTTTTGCATCTTTAACAAGTATCACAGGTGGCAACAAACTATTCAACATCCCTTTACATAGTTAGCTAATGAAAAACTTGCTTTAACCACTTATAATTTGCTTGGATGTTAGAATGAACTCCTAAAGCTAATGCTAGCTCATAAGACTTGTTGCCTAAATTCTCCATTGAACCCTACAAAAATTTTGCCCTTATACTTGGACTACCTATCCTGCAAAAGAAAAGAAAGCTTAGTAATAAGAACCAAGTTAAATGTTACTAAGAACTCTTGAGCATTCAAGTCATGTTTATAGCCTTTAGTCACATTTAATATCGATGGAGGGACCACTTTAGATATAACAAAATAGGAATCACCATCCAGGGAGGAAAGCTTACAATTCTTCTTAATAAAGCATCTACTACTTCTTTGTCTACTTCTTGTATTGCATAGCATAATCCAATCTAAGAGTTTGCTAATTCCCTTTCATTGAATATAAGTGTAAAGCTATTGTTCTAATAGATAATAAATTCCAAATACAAGAAATTGCTTGATTTGTACAATTAAGATAACAAGTATATACTACAAATATGATGGAAAGTAAAAATTAAATAAGATGACAAGTACACAAAAGCACATAAGAGATTTTACATAGTTTAACAAAGTTTAGCCTATGTCCACAAAGAGATTAACACTTCTTACTATGTGAACAAAAATTGTACATAAAATACACTCGTATCTAACAACCAAACCTGAGTATAAAACCATTGTATACTCTTTACACATATTTGGAATACACCCAACTTTCCTTACACTTTCTTTCAAGCTATCTACAAGTTCAAAACATAATTACTTCTCTTTATATGTAGAGACTTAACTAAAGCTAGTAATCATGGTAAAGTACACACTTCAATGTAGTAATACTAGCCTTCCCACACTCTAATGAAGTATTATGGTCTAAGACATTAATAATGGATTTTCCACATTTGAAGGGAACATTAATAGCTTAACATATTTATTATTCACCTACTTCAACATATTGTCTTATCCATACCCATTATAATGGGCATATACTCCAACACATAATAATTGTATAGATAATAACATAGGAGATTTTTTTAAGTTGCATAAATGGAACATTATAAATATCAAAAGCAAATGTAATGGTAAATTGCTTGACAAAACAATAAGTTTATAAGTTGTGATGACTTTGATGTTTAGTTTGTTAAGGTTTCTATGTGAATAAAAGAATTCTTCACTAGTCGTAAATGAAGTATAAGGATTTATATGTGTATTACAAATATGACTAACTAAAAATCTTAAACCTAAATTGTATACCATGGTAAAAGGAAAAACTTAATTGACAAGAATGAAACAAATCAATATGAATAAAAAGAGAAATCAATTTGTTAACACCCCTCATAAGTTGATAGTCACAATAGGAGTGAAGTTTATCACATAAGAATGCAAACTTGACAATGAACAACAACCTGGTGAAGACATCGACAACTTGATTGAAGGAGGAAAAAAACTATACTTAGAGAGAATCTACATTAATATGCTCTTATATAAAGTGATAATTAATTCTAATATGCTTAATATAGACATAAAAACCAAATTAGTTGCGAGATAGATAATACTGATGTTGTCATACCATACAATAAGCTAATTCACATAAGGAAAACCAGGTTTTGGTAATAATGATTTGATTCATAAAATTTCTATAGTAACATTAGCTATGAATTTATATTCTTTCAGTTAAGAAAAGTACAATTATAGGTTGTTTCTTGGTCATCTAAGAGATAAGAGATTTTTCAAGATAGATGTCATAACTATTAGTAAAATGTCTATCATTAAAACAACCCCCTAATCGTGATCACTAAAACAATGAATTGTCAAAAAAGAATTTTTGGCAAAAAATAAACATTTGGAAGTTGTCCTTTTTAAGTATCAAAGTAAGCATATAACGGTCTTCCAATGATCTTTACAGGGACTAAGCATAAATTGACAGAGTTTGTTCACAGAAAATGCAATATTATGACGTATCATGGTCAAGAATTGTAAGGCCTTAACAATCTATTTTAAGAGATCACCATGGGGAAGAAGGGCTCTTAATTCCTTAGACAAAGGATATGGATGGTTATAAATGTAGAGGAAGATTTTGTGTTCTTTATCTCATTTTGATGAAGAAGCTATATGATATAATAGGATTAGGATAGGAACACTCCATTTGGCAAATGACAAAACTCAATACCAAGAAAGTAGTGTAATTAACTCATATCGCAAACTGGAAACTCACTTTGCATCATACTTATAAACCAATTAACAAGGTAAGGGCAAGAACTTATGAGGATTAAGTCAATAATATAACATAAAATAAACAATTGGTTAACAACTTGATTTGAGATAAACAATAATGTATCAAATTTGGAAGCATGAAAAACAAAAGAGAGCAAGAAGGCATTAAGACAATGAAACTAGGTTTGAGGGGCCTATTTAAGGCCATAAATGAAGTGATGCAAATGACACATAATGAAGGATGTGTGTTAAGAAAGTCTTGAAACTATTCCATACATATTTCATTAGTAAGATGACTATGTAAAAAGGCACTAAACATATCAAGTTGCTTCACTAACTAACCTTAAGTGGCAACTACTGTAAGGACCATTTGAATAGTTGTAGCCTTTAACATAAAACTGAAGGTTTCATGGAAATCAAGTTCTTAGTGTTAGTAAATCCTTTGGCTATAAAATGTGCTTTATATCCATTAATAGTACCATATATTTTTTATTTGAATGAAATAACCACCTATTGCTAACAACATTTTTGTTTGGAGCGCATGACACCAAAATCCAAGTGTTTTTGATAAAAAGTGCAGGAATCTCATCAATCATAACAGTCTACCATTCTTTGAATGGTATGGCTTGGTTGTCCGATTTTAAAGAAATTACAATTAATGATTTCCTATATAACAACATTTCCTTGCCTATGGTGGAAAGTTGTTGGGTGAAGAGTCATAGGGTATGTGTAAAAAAATAGAGGAATTTAAGGATGGCTTGTTAAAGAGATAATTGAATTTTGGTAGGAGTTAAGGTAAATTACTAAGTTAAGACTATTAGAAGTGGATAGTGTGGGAGAGGCGGTAATCTTGGACATGGAAAAAGATACGAGTGATAAACACATATAGTTAGGAAAGCTTGTCAAAGATACAAGATAAGTTTTAGATGAAGAAGGAGATAAATAGTAAAAAGGAGTTTTAGATGGAGAAAATGGAGATAAAGATTGATGTAAGGATAAATAAGATAGAGATATAGATGGATTAAGATTGAAAAACATACTTTAATGGTTATCAAAGTGAGATGGAATTGTAGTTGTGAGTTAAAGCCATGATGGAGATGGAATTGTATTTGTGTATAACAGCAATTTGTGAAAGAGTAACTCAAAAGGATTCTTATTTTTTATAGATTAATAAGAGAAATTATTGATTAAATTTTTTTTCTTTTTAAACAACATAAAATTTATTTTATTCAAAGGTAAACTATGGCAAAAACCATGATCACTACATAAACTTAACTCTACATAACTTTACACAGAAGAGCATCTTTAATATAACACAAACACAACAATACAAAAGCTACAACTCAGAATAGCATAACCATAAAAGCATACCAATGCATAGTTCTCGATCTTATAAAAACCTCATCATCCATAAAATAAAACATCTCTTCTACTACAAGAGAAAAAATTTGCAAACTAAAAACACAGAATGGTGTCCTAAAATATAGACAAATGTCACATGATCTAGGTAAGACCTAAATGGATCTTCAATGCATACTAACCTCACTGGTGAATGCCAATAAATCTTTGCATCATTATCATAACAAGCTTTAGAGTTTCTATATAAGCAAATAAGTACTTTATAGAACCAATAATAGGCCCCCCAAATGAAGTGAAGAAGGCTCATACTTCTTTAATTGTCACCTCCCCTTATATTGATATCAAAGATAATTCATGTAAATATTCTTATAAAATCACAACTTATGATTGTAGAAATTTAAACTGTCATTAAAACAAAGCTTCAAGACATCAATTCCTACACTTTCACTAGCATATGTTTATAAAGAATTGACATTGTCCTTAGTTGTCTATCTCTCCATAATATACCACATCTAGAACCATCTTGCACTTCCTTTGCTTGAAAGTCCACTTCCCTCATTCACTCATTGTCTTCCCGTTCCATCTCTTTTATAAACCTGCTCACCAATACCTCATCTCTTTCATCAATTATAGTGAGACCCATCATTTTTCTCACTTCCCAAATTTTCTTAGCCTCTTACACCAAAAACATATTCTTGAAGCAAATATGATCATCTAAGAGAAAGATTTCTTCTAATAAGATATCTCTTTCCACTTCAAAGCATATCGCCCTGCTCTTCTTCTTACCAATCTTAGTTACTTTTTGCTTTTTCCCACTTTCACTCTTTGTGGTTCTTACCTTTTGATTTTTGAGATCCCTTATTCATGTTCTCATTTACTAACTCATCACCACTAGTCTTACATTATATCAAACCATCAATGTTTCTATCCTTAAATTTATCCAAAGCTTTTTATTTTTACATTTAATAGGTTCCATGCTCATATCTTATCTATTAGTATAATCTTCATTTGAATATATTAGCTTCATCTCCACAACACTTACTCCTCTTACCTCAATCCCTATGTCTCTTACAGATTAACTTATTTGTACAAACATTATCATTATATTAGGTGACTCATCCTTCATTGGGTTGATATGCTCCAAAACAGCATTGCCTAAAGATAGTGCAACCTTATTAGTATTTGTTCTATATTGGACTAATTACCAACTACAAACAACATGACCTCTTTCAATAAAACATGATTTAGGAATGTCATTTTCATAACCAAATGTGCATTTGCCCATTGGTTTTTTGCAATTTTGAGTACTCATTGGCATATAGTGTGACATTTGAGAGATTTTATTCTATATGAAACACATAGTTGAAATAGGACATGAAAAGGACTCTAAAATTGAAGAATTCATCCTCAAATTTCATTAAAATTGTCTTATTGAGGAGCTTAGTAAATGTAGTTAAAATTAAATTTCTCATAACATCATGACAACTTTTCTTCATGGTACTACATGAAGAAAGATTACAAGATCAAAAAATCACATATAGGAGTTGATTTGCACACCCTAACACCCTATTCACTCAATTTCTCTAGAATAATAAGGACATTTTTAGTTTCAACTACTACAAAAAAATCACTTCCATAGAGCCAATTCAACTTAGCCTCCTCAACCTCACACACAATATCAACCTTTGTAAATGTAGGAGAGATGACTCCTTTAACACCATCCTCATTGGGAATTCAAATGTTCAAGACTGCATTTGCAAAAGATTTAATCTAATTTTCCACTAACTTGCCTTTACCATTATGGCTAACAAACACTCGCTACACATCATTATATATCTTTGTAAATGTCACTAATTGCAGTGATTCGCATTTCTCTCCATTGGCCATTTTAATAAGCATTCTCTTGGCCATGAAAATTAGTTCATTGCAACTCTTCATTACTCTCCTAGCTTCAAGTAAGTGCTCAAAACGCACAAAAGCATAGACATCATAACAGCTTCGTGTCCTTTTCCATGTAATGAAAACATCAACCACTATACCAATTGAGAAAACAACAATTCCAATATCTTGGAGTCAACTTCATTATGTAAATAATCCATAAAATACAATCACATACCTAGACTTCCAATTTTGATTAAACTTGACTTTGTGATAAATTTGACACCAAAACACCATCAGATCAATGATGCTAATGCACTGATTGCCTCTATACTGACCTTTTGTGGTTTCTATCTGTGCAAGGCATGACACTTTCCTTTTTGGTAATCTTTCAAAACTTTTGTCAAACACTTGGTAGGCCTAATGATACAGTCCTTTTAGCGGCGGTAGTGCCCATGCAATACAATCTTCAATTTCACAGAAGCCTCTGGGCATGAGTCTCAACTGCCATCTCGTGCATATCCTCTGGTGTTGCTTTGAGATATATTCGTCACTGTATAAGTATGAGTTAAAAAGCATAAGAATAGTATCAATAATGTGTCAAATTTTATGTTCAGCAATATCATTTTGTTGGTGCATGTAAGGACAAGTCAATCTATGAAAAACAACAATTTTCTTCAAATAAGTATTTAGCTTTTAATATTCTCTTCTAAAATCCAATTGAAAAGCTTTGATTTTAAGTTGAAATTGTCATTCAATAAAAGATTGAAAATGTAGAAAAGGTGTAAAAACAAAGCATCACTTTTATTTTTGAGAAGATAAATTTAAGTTTACTATATATATAGTCATCGATAAATAACACAAAATTTTTGTGGCCTAAGGAAAGTAATTTGGGTGTAAGGCCCCAAATATCTTAATGAACTAACTCAAATGGCTCCTTACTTTTATGCTCAACTGAATGCAAATGTAATATAGACATTTTGCCTAATTGACACGAAGTACGTAAATTACCGGGAAAAGGAGACCACTTTAAATTATTTTGCCTGAGAATATATGAAACAGTTGGATTCTGAGGACGTCTTAGGTGTGCACGCCAATCAACAAAAGAAACCCACCCACTCACCAGGTAATGCATGCTTCAACAAAGGAGTAAAGACGTACAATCCATTCTCCTTAACCCAAAAATGAGAAGGCCAAAATTCAAAATAACAAGAATTGTCATATGCAAATTTCTGGACAGAAAGAAGAGATTCGGTTGTTTTGGGAACCAGAAAAAACATCTTTTAAAAGAAAATTATGGGTAGGTGGAGAATAAACAGTACTGTTAGATTATGAGATAAGCAAACCTTGTCCATTACCAGCTCGGATTTGATCACTCCTTGTATAGTCAATGACAATGCTTAAGTTACGCGTATTAGGTGTGAGATATAAGTGACCCCAGTGTCAGGATTCCAGGGAAAACACTGACCACCTTGTTGATAAGAACTTGGTGAAGGCAAAGGAAAGAACGGGTATGGTGTCTTCCATGAAGACACGACGTTCCCAGTCCAAGCAACTCTGGCTTGAGTATTAAAGTATTGCTTGACGATGACAATGATCGGCTGTGCGATTCCAATACCCACCTATTAGGCAAGGACCCTTATTTTGGCGGTCGGTATTGGTGTTGTGGTTGCAGCTTTTGTTGCTAGATCAAGTAGAGGTCAAGGCCAAGAATTGATTGTAAGTGTTGGACATTGGTTGTTTGAAGGCAAGGTTGGCTACAGGTCCTTGAAAACTTTTGGGAAGGATTTTATGAGAAAGTTATTATCCTTGTAATTCATGGAAGGAGATCAACTTTGGTTGAAGGTTGAGTGCCACGATAATGGAGTGATAATCACTACCAATGTTGCGATAGACAATCGCATTAAACTCACCTTGGGATATGATTCAACCGGCAACAGCCAGTACATTTGCAAGTCCTTTAGCAAGATGGAGATATTAGGATATAGAGAGATCATTTTTCTTGAGTTCTTGGAGAAGTTTTGAGATACAAAACCAAATGCATTAGCTAATGCATGCCATACTAGATAGGATGACTCTAGGCCAATGGCATATGGGAAAACCTCCTCCTGCAGGGAAGATAAAATCTATAATAGAAGGAGTTGATCTTCTTGGAACCAAGCCTCGTAAGTGAGATCAGTAATTATAGTTGTGGTATTGCTAGTTGAGGGAATAGTTTTGAAGGGAGCAAAGAGTGCACCATCAACATAACTGGTAAAATGTTGATAGTTTAAAAGTGGAACAAACTGAGTCTTTCATACTAGGTAATTTCGAGAGTTTCAATTTGACAGAGAATGTTTGATTAACAGAAGTAGGAGCGGATGTGATAAAAGTGTGATTTGAGAAGAAGTATTTAAGGAAGAAGACAACATAGTATAAAAGTTACAGCTCTAATACCATGTTAAGGTTTTTATGTGAACAAAAAAAATTCTTTACTAATCTTAAACGAAGTACAAGGATGTGTATATATATTACAAAAATGATTAATTAACAATCCTAAATTGAAGCCGTATATTATGGTAAGGAAAAAAACATAATTAACAAGTGAAACAAACTAATATGTACAACAAGAGAAATCAATCCGTTAACATAGTTGATATTTAATAGAAACAGAAAATGTAGAAAGCGGCAGGCTTGTGGCCTCTATCGGCCGGCTATATCTTCAATCCATGGTGTTTAGAGGAATCTTTTGAATTGGTATGTAGTTGGGCTTTTGTTTAGTCTTGTGACCTACACGGGGTGCTGTCGTAACTAGTTGGGCTTTTGTTTTGTGGTTATGACAATACCATAATGGAATCACCAAGGCTGTAGTCTTCTATGATGGATAAAATCTTAATCGGCTTATCCAAGAAAAACAACGTTTAATTTCTTCATCTGTTTATACCATAAATAAAACAAAATTACACAAAATACCGTAAAAATTATGAATGCAAACGATTGTCAGGCCGGACAAAATCTGGCATTAAGACTCCTGCATCCTGGCTGGAGTACTATTTTCAAGTCATTTTCCATCCTGAGCCCCCGTTAATATATGCTTGTGGCATTTGATTGCTGGAGACTAAAGAAAGAATTCAAGAATATTGAAGAGCTTGGCAAAGAGAAAATGTAATTTGAGAATTCACAAAGATGAGCAGAAGTACAAAACCTTTGGTTAATGGGCTAGTAAAGAAAAAATCCTCTAAGCCAATAAATCTCATTTGTTTGAGCTCAATTATCTAGTCAGCTTTTTTTCCTTTTTTTTTTAGTTCTTATAATCTTCTGACTACTGATTTTTTTTTTTACCCATTCATGAAAATTTATAAAAAATAAAAAATAGTAAAAAATAAAAAAGCTTGTGGCATGCATATGCATATACATATAGTCCAACAGATAATTGTAAGCTCAACAAATTAAAAAAAAAACAATCCAGCCTTAGGTCTTATAAAATTTTCTTAATAGATGTAGGCTTTAAACATTTCTCTCTCTCTCTCTCTCTCTCTCTCTCTCTCTCTCTCTCTCTCTCTCT
>JAHLGP010020638.1:2318578-2337265 GCA_020141445.1 Bruguiera sexangula | reverse complement strand
AGAAACCTTTTTACACTTAAAATTATCCTCTATAATTCCCTCTGACATGACAAATTGGCATGATAGTGTCCGTTTGATAGAATTGTGTGGAATAGATTTGTACTTTGCCGTGAAGGTCATGGACAAAGGTGTTATACTCAACCACAATAAGCTACTAAAGCCGAGTGGTAAAATTTGGTCTCATTCCTTTATAATCAGGACAACTAGTTAGCTACATTTGATTCATTTTCAGCAGTCTATGTCCACTGATGATATTTTGAATAATTCCGGTAAATTGTATTATATTTCTTTCTAATTAGAAATCCTAGCCTTGAGATAGTATTCTATAAATAAAAGCTTGTCACTTACTATGTTATACCAAATTCTTTAGCCCCCTTGTGTTTGACAATTGCTATATTCTGTTGGCGTTTATGTCCCTGCCTAACTTCTTTCATCTAATGTAAGTACGTAGAGCTCGTGTAGAAAGAAATATTCTTGACATGTTGGACCACCCTTTTCTTTCTGCAT
Source organism: Bruguiera sexangula (assembly GCA_020141445.1). Classification (NCBI taxonomy): domain Eukaryota; kingdom Viridiplantae; phylum Streptophyta; class Magnoliopsida; order Malpighiales; family Rhizophoraceae; genus Bruguiera; species Bruguiera sexangula. The sequence continues at coordinate 2,336,758 of JAHLGP010020638.1, read as the reverse complement.
TGTATGCTTCTTTTTAGGTCAGATGGTGGGCTTAAACTAGGTTCGAAATGCCCTTACTATTGCTTGTTAGGTGCACCATTTACTTTTGCATTCAAATGACTCTTGATAGACATGCTTGGTGAAAGGAGGGAGGCAAGTATGCTTTTTTATTTTTTGGGGTTTTCTATGCTCATGTTTGGGTATCTATCTATAGGCATTTATTAGCACCTTGCTTCATTCATTTCATTGTGCATCTAGGCCATAACATGTAGAGCTAAAAACCTTTGAATTTTCCCTTGATGTTTGTAGTTGCAGAAAGTAGAAATTCTTATGTATAACATGTGTTATTGATATTAATTTCTATTTATCAAGAAAAAAAAAAGTAAAATTTTCAGGCAAAATAATTGATAACCAAATCTTTCGCTTAAGTACTGTGTCTGATCATGGTAAATGAAAAGGTCTTCTCAAATGTATGTTCAGCCCTTAATTTGACCTGTTAGGCTTACTATAAAGAAATCTTAGACCACATGCTAGAAGTCATGCTTTTTTTTATTTCTTTTATTATAAGATGATGATGATGATAATGAAAGCTAAGGAGGTAGTTGGGGGTAAAAGTCCGCAAGGTTCTTTGTAACTTCCTTATTTAGATCTTGTAGACCTTATGCTTGATTATTTTATCAAAACACTAGTTATTTTATTGAGACACTAGTTATGTTTGTATTCCATCATTTAAATACTTATTTATATACTTTCATATTTGCTAATAATGCCAATTATCTATGAATATTTAAGAGTTTTATTGTGGTTAAAGTTAAAAATTGTGTTTTCAAAATTTACTTCATAAAATTTAGTAAAGCATTGCATATGTTTTGAAAATACTTTTGCATAAGAATATATTAAAACACTACATATATATTTCCATTAATATCGCCACATATTCTCATCAAAATCGCTACTTATTTCTATTGAAGCCACTGCCTCATCCAATCAAAATTACTGTGTATTTCCATCAAAACCGTTAATATATTCCAATCAAAACTGCTATGTATGCCCATTAAAGCTACTACATATCCCTATCCAAACTACTACATATTTTCAATAAACCGTTACATAAAGATAGTATGTTTATTTGGAAATCAGTGTACAAAATTCAAAATCTCTACGATAACAAATTTAAAAATGTTCTCTATGGCTACTAAATCACTACATATTCACTTCATAATCGTTATGTATGAGTTAAAAGAAGCACTGCAATAAGTTGTATAAAATCCCTACATAAAGGACTTTTTGTAGCAGTTTTTTCAAGGCTGCCTTAAATATAAAAAGTTGTTACATAAAATTTATTGCAATGGTAGCAAATAAACTTATGCAACAGTTTTTGATTTCTACAAAAATAATAATAATAATAATTTGATGCATTGAGATATGGGTGTAAGGAGAATTAGTTTCATCAAATAACTACTATGATTGGGTGAGTTTCCTGAGTATACATGTTGTTTTTGGAAACTCTACGGTGATTATACAATCTAAGAAGTGGATAAATGGCCCAACTAAAAATTTTTAGATTGTGATACAAAGGCTGTTTGTTGAAAATAAAAAACAAAAAAGTTTAAAATGAAACTTATTTTTTAGAGATTGAGATGGTAAATAATTTATCAAACTAACACTTGTATCAAAATCATATGGCCAGTACTTGAGTGGTACATAGACATAAGATAGGATTGTAAGACTAGTATATTTAAGGATAAATAGAAAATTAATTCTAAATTTTTACAATTTAATTTTACACTTTTGAAATCTTTCATTTATATCCTAAACATTTTGTTTCAATTTTAGATCATTTTAAACAAAAAATAGTGAAGTCTTTAACTTTATATGTTAATATGAAAAAATAAAAAATATTTCTAAAAGTTTACAATTCAATTACAAAAATCTTCTAAAATTTAGAATTAGTTTAAAATTTTAAATATGTTAAGTTACATATTTCTATTAATTTATATGTATTTCTTACCTTTAATATACAAAATTAATAATTTAATTATTTTTATCCAAAATGATCTCGAATTGAAATAAAATAGAAACATTTAGGACAACAATAAAAAATTTCAAAGGTAGAAAACTATATTGCAAATATTGAAAACATTTAGAATTAATTTTATACTTATCTCAAATCAATTATGTTCCTAATCTTATGCTCAACGGCACCGTTTTGTTCACGTGTATAAAAACAAGCCAATTTGTGAATGACCCTAATATTCTTAAGAAATGTATCTAGCTTATGATATTTTCCTTTAGAATCTAATTGAAATGTTTTAATTTTGAGTTGGAATTATCGATCAACTCAACATTGGAATTCGAGAAAAGTATTAAAAATATTACTTTCATTTTTTAGAAAATAAATTCTAGGTATACTTGGTATGATAATCAATGAGCCAAAAAAAAAAAAAAAGATAAAATATTTGCTACCTAAGGGAGAGATCTCAAATGCAAGACCCTAAACATCTAAGTGGATTGGCTCAAATATTACTTGACTTTTATACTTAATTGCATTTAAATATAATCAAGACATTTTTCTTAATAGACATGAATTACATAAGCTAGAAGAAGAAAGGGACCAAGACAAATTATTTGTTGGAGAACATAAGAAACAGTTTGATTTTGTGGGTGTCCTAACCAAGCGTGCTAGTCAACGAAAGAAACTCGTTCACCAAGCAATACATTCTTCAACAAAGGTGAAAAGACATATAATCCATTCTCACTAAGACTACATAACAAATTTGTTTGGGTCAACTGATCCTTAACCAAAATGAGAAGGCCAAATTTCAAAGTAACAAAGAATTGTCTTATACAAATTTTTGGACAGAAAGAACGGACTTTGATATTTTTTAAACTAGTAAAATATATTTTAAAATTAAATTATAAGTTTAAAATAAATAATATTGCCACATTTGGAGATTAGCAAACCTTATCCATTACCAACTTGAATGCGATCATTTCTTATTTAGTCATTAGTAATGCTTAAGTTGTTAAGGTTGAATGTGAGATGTGTATGGCCTTAGTATCAAAGTACTAAGACAAAAATTGGCCTCTGTGTTGTTGAGAGCTTAATGAAGACATCGGTGGATGAGCACACAAGGGTGGAACAAAGTCATATAATGAATATGACATAAATAGTCCAACTAATATTTGCTTAGGTGTTAGAGTGTTGTCGTAACGAAGGCAACAACAATTAGTAGTGTGTTTCAATAACCATATTTCTAGTAAGGAACTTTGTTGTTTTGGCAATTGTGACTATTGTTGTTGTTGATGTAGTTTTGGTGAGGAGGTAAAGGGAAGATCGAGGTGATAAGTTGATTATGATCATTGGATGGTTGTGGTTTGAGGGCAAAGTGATATAATTTCATAAACAAGTAACTGCCCATGCAATTCATGGAAAGAGATCAATTTTGGACGAAGGTTAAGTGCTATCATAATTGAGTGATAATTACACAATTTATCCCTTTTATAGTTAAGTTACTTATCTTTGTAATGTATAAAAAAAATGATTATACTTCAAGAAGTAAATACATAAAAAAAAACAAAAAGTTTCTTCCCAAACCTTGACATAGTTTAAGAGTGTTGACCCTTACATTGTGTCATTTTCTTCCTCAAACACGTCTTCTAAAATTACTCTTTTCATCATGACTACTATTTTATCTACTTTTACCTCTACTAATCAAATTTTTTTGTCAAACTAAATTCTCAAAATTACTTGGCTTGGAAGAATCAATTACTTTCACTTTTAAACTATCAAAATACTTGGCTTAGAAGACTTAATTCCTTCTACTTTTAAACTATCAACACCTTACTAGTTATATTAATGGAACAGATTATGATCCTTACAAAACTATTCCCTCAACCAATAATCTTATAGTTATGATTCCCAATCCTACCTATGAGACCTTATTCCGAAAGAATAAACTCCTTTTATCATGACTTGATTTTTCTTATATATGGAAGTATTCTGTTTATGTCATTAGCCTAGGGACATGAGGAAAAAACTGACATGCATTAGCAAAAGCATTTGGTTTTGTATCTCAAAACTGATAGCTTCAACTCAACATTGTACTCTAAGAACTCAAGAAAAAGGATATATTAGTATTACAATATCTTTAACATGCTATGGGTAACACAATTTCACAAGCTGAGTTTAATGCTATAATGTATTACAATATTAGTTAGAGACTTATCAATACTAAAATTAACAAGTACATACAACATTTGTAAAATAGTTAACACAAACAATTTCAACAACGTTGAGCATGACGTGAAGTTATTTCCTATTTGTTTTTCTAATAGTGTGCTGTTAACATTCATGATACACATAAAAGAGAAATCTCACTCAACATTGAGATTTTGGCATACAATTAACCTCAAGAGTGATTAATAGAGATGAAGAATTAAAAAGAGAGAGAAAATTTAAGTATATAAGTTAGAGAGAGAAAGATGGGAAAGATAGATTAGCTTGAAGGAATTTGGTATGGGGTTTGTTATGTTTATTTAATTTTTTTTAGAAAACTTATACACCTTTTATATAAGGTACAATTACAAGTCACACTTCCTATTATCATGTAAAACATTAAGCATCTTATGACTAAGTGATCAATCAAAACAACTAGCCTAACAGTCATAAAATGGCTAGCTGGCCAAGTTTTAAAAAGTGGTAAATAACCATTGAAGATATACTAATTTACAATAATCCTCCATTATTTTAAAAAGTTAATTATATTGGATTAATTAACAAAAATATAATATATCATTTTTTGTACTTTTTAAGTCATAAACTAAAAAGTAGAATTACAAACTTTGATATTTAAAAGTATGATAAAATAAAAATTTTTATAAACTATAATTTCTTTATTAATATCAGTAAATTTGTTCTCATATTATATTCTCTAAAATCATATTATTTAACATAATTTAGCACTATTAGGCCTTATGCTTACCTAATTTATTTTTATGAGAGCTTTAGAGATTTTGTCTAGGACCTAATTGGAGCAACAATACTCCACTCTCATATAATTGATTCTATCAAAGGTACATTATAGTAACATACCATCCATAAGAGTTATAAAATTTATTAAAAATATAAGTTAACCTCAAACATTGGAAACCTCAAATATCAAAAATTTTATACTATCTACACTATAAAAGGAGGCTTATAATTTGATAATATACATAAAATCAATTAGTAACTTGTTATTACCTATTTAAACCTACTTAAAAAGATCTCCAATTATATAAATTAAATTCTCATCACTTTTGACCATATTCTATAAACATTAACCTCATTCTCCTCAATGGTTTAATTAGAAAATTAATTTTATTCATCTCTATTTGTATTCAATAGCTACTTTAATACTTCATATTATAGACAAATACATCTAACCTTTCAATTATATCACTTACTCTTAGTAGAGTATTAGAGACTTAACTATTATAGTAAATCAACACTTATAGTGTTAGTTTTACTCATAATGGAATATTCGTTAAAAATGTTCTTAGAAATTTGTCTCTACATTAGTCATCTCCAAAACTATAAACTTAAAATTGATGATAGATTGAGTAATAGTCATTTCCTTATAAAAATTTTAATCCATTACACCATCTCTAAAGATAAATGCATCTCATCTTAATAAAAAATTCAGTTAACATTGTTATACTCTTTCAGGACAGTGAATAATCTACTATAAAATATATCATAATTCATAATATCTATCAAAGTAATTTTTTTTTTTTTGTTAAATAAGCTCAATTCAATTGTTGGGAAAAATACAAGCAATCAATTATTATCATAACTAAATATTTCATATATGGCAATACCTAGAAGCATCAAAATCACATCAAACCTACCATGCTAAGTTTGGCATAAACTAAGTTTACCATGCATGCGAGCTACTCAAAAGCTTTTGGTAATCTTTCTCATACATCACAGGACAATAAAAAGGTTATCAATAGACATTGACCAATGCAACATTGCAATCTCTTGTATTAGTCCTTTGGACAAACTTAACATTAAAATATCACATCATAGCTTGGCCATAAAAGCCTAGGCATCACATGTATTTAGTATCGCAAAAGGTGGAAAAAGGAAATGTATTTTCTAGTTACCATATTTCATTCATTAAGCAACCTTGGATGTTCTAAAAATATTAAGCACATGTATATCTGCAACATTGCTTTCCCAATCTCTGTCTATCAAGTCAAGGGAAAAGGATGGCAAAATACCTCTTTATAATTGCTAATTAATCCCAATCTAAAATATTAACTTATTGCATCAATTATAAAAAGTCATTGAAAGTACTATTCAGATAACATAATTTGCATGCAATGCTACACCTATACCATTAATAATTTAGCAATTTGAAATTGCTAAATAATATCCAAAAATAATTAATTCACTAGCACTCACATATAATGATAAATGTTAAAATTTTTAATAATGAATTTTATCTTTTCTCTCACAAATTAATTAGGTCTAGCAAAATTAATTTTTATAGATTGAAAAACCGAAATTAAAACACATGGTATCAAGGAATATGGTAAATGACTCAAACCCAAGAGACAACACATAAAATTACTTATATATTAGATATAATTCACAATCATTCTCCTTTAAAATAATAACATAACAAATAATCACAAAGTTGTATCATTACTTCTGTTGTACTATTAGTAGAAAGGCTAAGTGATTTTCTCATCAATATTGTATAATCTATATAATCTATGAGCAAGCTATGTTTCCTCATATTTAAACAATGGTAGATCCCTGTTATGAAGAGCCATTGCTAAACATTAAAATGATAGTTTCTTTTTTATTTAGCCTTAAAACATTAAATCCACAATAAGTTAAGACCTTCTTCAAAAGCATACACCAAAACAAAATATAAAACTACACTTTTGCAATTTCTCACATTAATGGATAAAATTTTATAAGTGTAACCATCTAATGAGTGTCAATATATGACATGTTGTACAACTAAGGCTTTTCAAACACTAAGCTAAGATAATTTTGCCTTATTGTCACATATCTCTCCAAATTTTCAATTAAAAATAATGCAAGAGTTATCGATCACCAATCAAGAAGGATATTACCTTAAAGTGGTAAATCTAAATATGTATATAGTTCACTAGAAGCCATGTAAATATAATATGCTCTCCAACATAATCCCAAAAGCATCACAGTCATATATTACAAAGTCTTTCATAAGACAACTTTTAATTTGAAACTTTTGCATATGCTTATAATAAAAATTGATAAATATTCTTAAAATTGTTAAAAAAAATAATCATAAAATAATATAATATTATAATAAAAGTAAATTAATAAAAAAATTATATTTAAAATATACTAGATACTGTGCTTATAAGTAATTTTTGCCCTTATAAATAAATTATCATAGTATACCAAATTAAAACAATTATTTTTTCAAAATACAAATGACCTTCTTACTAATCTATATTGCAAATAGTGAATAATATATATAACTCCTCTTTAGATTATTCTAGCATCATACATCTTTTTTAAATAAAGTATAAGAGAGAATTCACTAAGATCTCTCTTGGTTGACTTTTGGGAGTAAAAGAATGGTTTTTATATAATATGTTTAATATAATTATTTATAAGTAAGAATAAAAACTCATTAATAAAAATTATAATAATGATAACTAACTATATATATATATATAAAGATTAATTTAATAGACAAATAATAGGTATTTTAATGATCATAGAACAATTAGTTAACCAAATTTTAAAAAGTGGTAGTTAAGGTTTCAAAATATACTAATTTATAACATTCCTAAAGGAAAGTCTCGTAAAACATCCTTATAACCCTAACTCGATTATGAGATATGTTACACAAGTGAATTTTGGAGTGATCAAGTAATGTTAGATGATAGATGATAGGCTACCCTTGCTCACTCACCACAAAAAATACGCCAACAAATTTAGGCCCCAATTTTTGCAAAATTTGTTATGCCACTCTGTGGTTTGTAAGATCTGTCTTTTAAGGAAACAAATTATCCAATGACAAACTCTTGGTGAGAACAATGACAATCAACTTGGTACTCTATGCATTGCTAAGCCCGATATAGTTAGTACTTTAGAAAACTTACAATGACTTCATGCAGCATAAAGTCTAGTCAAGTGAAGTTATAGAAGAATCCCTTGTACAATAGGGCCAATGAATAAAGGAGTATCCATAAAAGCCTCCAATGAAGTCATTTAACTTATGGCCAAAAGAAAGTGTTACTGTATCACCATTTGACCAGAGATAACCATTTAGTCCAGGATGAGAGCTGCTCATTGCATATCACAAATAAATCTTCAGGCATCGATTTACTACCTATATTTGATTAGCCATTTGTTTGAGGGTGATAAGCAGTGGACATGTGCAGTTGCACTTCTTGAAACATAAAAAGCTTTTGCCAACAAGTGTTCATAAAGATTGCATCCTTATCATTGAAAATAACTACTAAAAGACGATACAATTTGAAAAAGTTATTCAAAAATATTTGAGTGGTAGTGTTTACTGTGAAGGGGAGATTATGCCACAAATTGGGTGTACTTGCTTAACCTGTCTACTGCCACTGGTATGAAGTCTTTACCTATTCTGACATGAGACACGGATGCATGAGCTCTGTAACTTGAGTTGCTAATTTTTAAGATAAACTGCTAGTTTACTCATTGCTTATCATTAAGAATCAGATTGTTACATCAGACATGATGTACCAACATAGGACACCGATGTATCAACTGATATAATGTGTCAAGAAGGCAGCAAATGCCAGTAATTGAACCCCCTTTTCCTTGTAACTTTGTTAAGTGATCTGAGACATCAGAGGGAGCACAATCACAGAACAGAAAAATGTACAAAAGTTGGAGAACCAAGCATAATGGACACAGCAAATCCTCCATTTGAACAACTCACCACAGGGCAAGAACTGAAGCCCAGGCTTCCTAATATCCACCATAATAGACAAGATTTCCAACTTTCAACAAACCACAACTATGCACTTACATGCTACATTAGTTTGCTTTTGTTGTTCTGCAAGCATGAAACTAATTTACCAATTTGCAAGTCTCTTTCAATGTGGAGACATGGTGCACTATATCTATAATCAGGAGAAAAAAAAAAAATTGCTCATCAACAACAATAACAACGACACCAATTGGTGCTCCTAGGATTTTTTGAGCCTTTATAAGAGAGTTCTAATTTAAGGAGTCTTCCTCGAGGACGTGAGAAGAATTTTGCAAGGAGATTACAAATTTGGTCTCAGATTAAAAGATTTTCAAGTCTCCATATGTAGATTAAGGGAATTTGATTAGTCAAAACTTAGTTTAATTATGTTGATGTTAATTTTAAGATTAGAGATAATGTATTTAGGAATTCCTAGTGGACCATTTGTAATTTATAGATTTTAGAGGTGTCAATATATCATTTAACCCAAAATCTTATATTTTTAAGAAAAAATAAGATATAAATTAGATATTAAATTATAAACACCAACTCATACATAAAACTTGTTGAACTAAAAGTATGAATAAAGTATATGCCTAACAATATATAGAAATTTACAATTAAATATAAACATATTTAAAGAACTTATTTAATTTTAAAAAATTAAACTATTAGATAAAATATAAAATATATATTAAATTTTAGCGAGAGATTCAAACTACTGAAGTAAATTATGATGAATAAAATTGTTTTAAAATAAGAACATCATTTGGTCAAAATACTAGAAAATAAGAGTAAAATAAATAATATAAGAAAGTAGCAACATTTTGGGTTTACAAGTTTAGGAAAAATAAAATTTTGCTAAATTTAAAGAACATTAAAAAAGTAAATTTTGAAATAATTATTTAATTATAAGAGATTATAAATTTAAGTTATAAAAATCTATTGTAAAAATAATAATAAAATTATGCATATTTAATTCTTACTCAAACTCGGCAAATCCCTTTCTTTTTTTATGAATGTTATAAAATGTTAAAATCATTTTAAGTTGATATCCCATGTGAATTAAATTGGATAAGTAGCTTATAGAGAAACCACCAGGGGCATTTTGGGCCGTTTGCACCATTTATAAAAGCATATTAGTAATTTTTCTCAATTTCTATAGATGGGAAAGGAAGAAATGTATTAGATTTTACCATATCTTAAAATATTACTGATGCATAAATAGAGGACTTTCTGTAAATCTTTCATAATTAATCAGTTCAAATAACTGATTTACATACTTATTTTTAGACACTCAAAAGCTCTTGTTTCTTCAGGATTAATGATCCTAAATAAGAATTCCACAATCAACTAGGAATAAAAATCAACTTAGTCTCCTTAATATGGCTGCTTCTCAGCAGTAATTCTACTGTTCCTAGATATGAATATTCCACCAGAATCTGAAAATCTCTCAAGGTATCAAAAAATTACATAATAGTAGTTCATCTCAATTTCCAATATTATGGGACTCCAAATGATTGGGTGCTTTGGGCAGCTTCCTTTCCTCTTGAGAGAAGCATGATAACTGGTTGCAATGCCGATGAGGCATCTACCAAAAAGAGTGTTCAGTCATTTCTTTCTTTGTATCTTAAATGCAATAATAACTCCTGAATTCAATTTTGTTTGGCTGCATCACCAAACAATAGGTCGATTTTTCCATCTCAATTTTGCTGATATGATGGGACTTGAAGGGGTTAACTGCTTTCAGTAGCCTACTTTCCTCTTGATAGGACTATTGGACATTGTAAAATTGATTTAGCTTGCCAGCTTGTGAAAGGAATACAACCACAAAAGAAAAAAAGAAATAAGGAGAAAAATACAAGAATTTATGCATTGCAGACGTCCCCAGATAGACATGCTGCAATATGTTCAGTGCAAAAGTTACTCAAATCCCGAGTCCTTTCTTGAGATCAGTCAAGCTTACTCTATCAACAATTAGTTGGAATTAGCAAGGTGGAATGCAAAATTGGCTGCAAATGACAGGCCATCCTATTAAAAACAACTGATTCTTCTCTACACAATGTTGATGGACACACTGATTCTACAGATATTTATAAAGCAAAATTCCATACCATATTTATGGCATTGACATGAAGATCAATCGGTATTGTTCACTGGAACCATTATAAGGGATACATTCCCTTAAAGAGTGGAGGTCAACAATGATAGCAGACTTCTAACTTATTTTTACAAATCTACATACTGCTTGCTTCAGTGGAATTTTTCTCCCCGATTCCTTTTAATCATCTCCTTGATTTGTCCCCATTAGGAATTGCAGCACCTCTTCAATTTTAAAATCATTCATCCGTTACATTGCATGAGTGCATTTTCTCTGTGCATGTAATTGTGTTTTTGTGTGTGTGTGTGCAAACATTCATGAGCATGCGAGAGAGAAAGAGAGAAAGAGATGCAAAACACAAAGACATCAGTAACATCTCGGCTTGTAAGATATACTGAAATTAAGGCACACATGTTTGTATCTCTTGCCCACACATGTGCCATTTTTTGGCAGCATGCAGGCACAAAAAATAATCAAAGACAGAAAAACTGATGAGCAAACACACATACATATTCAAGTATGAAAAAATTGAAAGATACAAACATTGAAAGACCAATCTGAAGTGTTAAAACCAGCAGCTTACCTTCTACAAAAACGGGAGAAAGTTTTCCAGAAACTTTCATTCTTGCACTCCTTGTTGCATGCTGCTTTCTGAACGATCATAATGACGAAGTGATTGAAGACTAGAATGAACATAAAACAAAATCCAATCAATGGATGAAAGCTTGATAACTTCAGATATTGATTTTTATTTTTATTTTTATTTTTTGGATAAATGATTAACTTCAGATGTAGTTGATTGAACATAAAATCATAGCTCAAAATTTGGCTCATAATCAATACAAAAAAGTAAACATATTAAAATTACCTGCAATTTTGTGGGACTCTCCAAGACAAAACTGATGATTGTTTCAAACTTGGTGGCAAAGACAAAAAAATTCTCCAATCCTGAAGCATAATTCGCAGATCATGAATCTTGCTATCCAAACCATAGCAGCAATTTGCATGCATTGTGCAAACCAAGTTCAAATCTTTGCTAGGTTCACAAAGGCCACCAAAGTAAGCAGTGTCCAAGAATCTCATCTTCAATCCAACACCCTGAACAAAAGCATCAAACTTGATGAAATTAAGGACATCCTGATCATGATATCCAGGATACCTCTCCCGTGCAGAGTACCAGAACTTGTAAAACTCTATTGACCGGTTGTTGGACTTCACATAGTTAAATCCTCCATTAGGTCTGTTCTGTATATCAACTGAACTTCCTGAAAAATGATCACATGCAATCTGGAAATCGGCATCCAAATAAAATCGTGGAAATGGGTCCCTGAACCACATGATATCAGCATCCTGAAGGAAGAGACCAACCAAACAGGCACTGAATATGAAGTAGAATATTTTCAAAAAGATGACTGGATATGACAGGACATGTACCACTAATAAAGATGAAAATATCCAAATACGCAGATTCCAGAAATCAATGATGTGATCTTCACTGGTTAACATTTTCCTGTGCATCCATAAATTGAGAGTCACAGGTAGATTTTTTTTTTTTTTTTAATTTTAAAAAAAGGCAGATTTTGCTGGCAACATGCTACGACCAAATTGGGCACTAAATTAAGTCTCTAATGGACTCTTATTATAAGCATGCTACACAGAAGACACATGTCAAAAACATTGAGCATTGGTGTAATTTCAAGACTCAAAATCCTTCGACTTTCCAAGAATGAGACTTGAAGGTCTATTGCAAAGTGGTCTTCCAAAACCTTAAACAAAAAACAATCAAAATTAAGTTCAATAAAAGAGGCTGTAGTGCAATTGTGCTTTGTGAGATGGACATCAAAGATATGATTAGATTACTGTGAAAACGAAGTTGTAGCCCATCTCAAGAACAGAGCGCAGGAAGTCAATCCTTCTCCACATCATCTTCAAGTACGAAGGGGTCATAAAGTAAGCCTCCTTGTGAAACTCTACTCCCTCAGTAACGAGAGAAAAGCAATGTGTATGTAGCTGTAGGCAACGTGCATAGGCCATGTGATCCAACGCAACAATGACCAAGTGGTTCAAAAGGCTCCGAGTGTGCTCCCCAATCCTAAAGCTCTCCAGGAATAGATCAACCACTGTGTTCGGAGCTGCCCAGGCTTCATTTAAAGTAGTTAAAATCACAGTCCCGTCTTTCATGGAAGCCTCTTTCAATACTTTTTCAAGCTTTTGTTCCTCACTAAGCTACAAAAATTGCATTGCAACAGACAACAATTAATAGACAGATTTGCTAAAACTATCCATCTGCCATCCTTCATTTTCCTAAGAGTACTTTTGAACGTTGATAAAGCTCAAAGAAGTGACATTGAGAACGCGATTTCGAAATTATTACATTAACAAACGTAAATAAAAAATGTTTTGGCATTCTATAATTTGTATTAATTAACAAATACTGGCATAGATAGCACGTTTTCACTCCTTAATTACATGTTAAGCAAGCAATCAAAGAAGAACAAAGAAGGACAGAAATGAATAAATAAAAATAATACAACAGAAAATGTGTTATGTACTCACAGTAGCGGAGTCGCTGTCAGTTAGGATAGAAGGAGGGAAGATGATGTTAGGGAAAGAAACGGAGGAAGCGGAGGGGAAAGGCAGGAAGCGGAGGGAATTCGCGGCACCGTAGAGGAGCAAACAAGATATGGAGACGGCAGCGAAGAGGAAAACCGAGCGGGGTACGGCGGAATCCGATTCCGATGACATGGCGGACGAGGAGGAGGAGCAGCTATTGTAGTGGAGAGGTAACAAGTAAAGGCGTCCGGAGGAGGCGGAGGGGGCGGCCGTAGTCGGCGGCGGTCGTCTCCTTTGGTGGTTGCGGAATCTGAATAGTGGCACCGGCACTACTCGATTCATTAAGCAGCACGGTGACGAGCTTCATTTAAGTTAATTGAGATTTTAACTAACACGCCCGCACACGCATACACACACACACACACACGCACAGGGCCGCGCAGCGCAAGTCCGGTGAGTGTGAGAGAGAGAGAGAGAGAGAGAGAGAGAGAGAGAGAGAGAGAGAGAGGCAGAGTGACGCGCAAGGGCGTGACGTAACTACTTCTGCTAACAAGTTGTAATTAATTCAGCAAGTGTGAACGCCACGCTTCCATCTTGCTCATCTGTCCCTCTTTATTTATTTATTTATTTATTTATAAATTACTAATTTTAGAACAGTATCTGATTCCCTCGATCCAATCATTGAAGGTTACTACTACTTCTTCGTGGGAAGGCCCAGAGATTCTGATCTTGTTGCTAAGAACTTCTATAATCATTTTTTCTTTTTCCTTTTTTCCTTTTTTACAACAACAATAACAAAAAAAAAACAGAATTTCTTTATTTTTGGTGTAAATCTAGCATATATAGTCTATTTCTGGCTTTGATTCAAAAATAGATTTAAGGAAAAGGATTTATGTTATAACTTTTATCTTCATCAAAATCATCTGAAAAATAAAAAAAATAATAAAAAGTACCATATGCTATCGAAATAACCCAACCCTAAATCTCCAAACTACAAAATCTATTATGATCTTTCGTGTTCTTCTAAGCCATCTCTCCCTCTCTCTCTCTCTCTCTCTCTCTCTCTCTCTCTGTGTGTCTGGCCCAGTGACTCTAAGTTATTGTACAATCATGCTATGAAATTTCTTGGATTAGTGAACTAAGAAACAAAAATGGCGGTTGGCTTGTGCTTCCAAAGCTTCGCTGTGGGGTCTCGCAAGCAAAGACGAGAGAGGGGGACACAGAGAAACCGAAATGAGACTAAGATTCTCAAGATAAACACAAAAGTATCGATAAAACCAAATCGTTCAGAAAAAACACAAGATTTGGTCTATAATATTTACTTGGTTTATTAATTACATTCACCTTTTGGTTTTTTTTTTTTTTTTGGGGATTATATCCCATAGTTGTTTGTACTTTTTTCCGTTTGATCTTTCGTCATTCTTGTCGTATATTCGTCCATCGTTGTATCATGTACGTCTTATTTTGACAATTTAAAACTACACCAACAATTTTGTGACGTTGCAATAATAGAAATTAATTTTAATTAATAGAAAAAATTTTTAAAATAGAAATTAACTTTCAAAAATTTTTCAAAATTAGAAATTAATTTTAAAAAATAGAAAAAAAATTATAGATTCATTTATATAAATAAAAGAGAATTCTAAAAAATAGAAATTAGTTTTGAAAATTTTAGAAAATAATTCTAAAAATTTCTTAATTTTTTTTTAAATTTCTAAAAAATAAGAATTAATTTTGAAAAATTATGAATAATTTTAAACAATAGAAATTAATTTTTAAAAATTCCAAAGTTTGCCCTATCATTGTCAACTCTAGTGCAATACTTATTTGGTAAACACCATTTATTTCTCTTTCCACAATGCCTAAAATAACATTGTTGTCATGTCTTTTTTAAAATTTTTAAAGTTAATTTAGAGTTTATTTTTATTTGTTAGAAATTAATCTAAATTTGTTTTTTTTTACTTTTTAAAATTAAATTCTTATTTTAAGAATTGTTTAAAATATTTATTACAATAATATCACAAAATTACTTATATTGCATTTAATTTGACAAAATTATATATACTTAATATTTCTTGAACTATTGTGTGACAATAATAATGGGGAATTAACGAACAAAAGTGTAAAAAGTGGATAGAGAAAATGTGATGAATATAATTTAAAATAAAAACAAGATCATAAATATAATTAATAAAATAGACAAATATTATGGATAAAATCTTATTTTTTGCTAATAGTTAATGCTATACTTTTATTTTGTTCAATGCATTCTAAAGGCTTATAGTCATTCTTTCTCTTACTTGTAATGTAGATGAATTGCAATTGTGATTTTGAATGTGAGAGAGAGAGAGAGAAGGAAAATAATAAAAAATTTTGAATTTTATTAACATAAATGTGCATTTTGCAGTTCAAATTTATAATCTTTCTTATTTTAAAAAGGGAAAGAGTCTTATTTATTATCAAGTGATCATATTATCAAAAAGGTATTTACATAAGAGTTACAAATAATTAAACCTTAATCTAAGTCTAGTAGGTAACTCTTGAGAGTTTCTTACAAATCTAATTCTATGAGCATTATTAGAATCTTTAAGAAACTATCTCATTTTCTAACCTATAGATAGTTGAAGTAGTATTAAGTTATGTATTTTAAAAAAGATTAAATACATTAAGATATACTTATGGCATAATAAATAAATTAAGAAGCTCACATCAATAACATGAAAAAGCTATCAGCCTAGATATCTCAAAGCAACCCACAATATCAAAAAAGAAGGTTCATAGGCCACAAGTCCAAAAACAGGACTATTTATATGCTAAGCAAGCCCACCAAATAAAGTTATCATCTTTAAGGGAACTTATCAAAACCAAGTCCAAGATATCAAGAAAAATACAAGAAACATAAGTTAAATGTTAAAACCCAAAAGTAAAGGAAAAATGAGATGGAATCAAAACAACATTCAACTTATCTAAAGTTATAATAAGTTAATCATAACTTGCTAAGTTAAAAGCAAGTGAAGAAAAAGTAAAAGCAATATGCATATCATCCAATAAGTAACATAACCAATTATAGACAAGTTAAATGCCTATAAAAGAGAGAATCTCCCTCTTGAAAAACATGACTTTTTTTGGACTTTTAAAGATTTTTTTGGAAGTTTTTAACACATATAGTATCCTTTTTTGTCTTTCAAAACTTTTGTAAGAATGAGAATCCTTTTTTAAGATCTCTCACATTTCATTTGTACACCAAAAACCAATTTTTAATAAGAAAAAATATGATAATAGAATAAAGAAAGCTACAACACACACATACAAAATGAAGTTCTCCTCTTTTCTTTGTTAAAGATGATACAAGATCTTAAAAAAAAAAAAAAAAAGGAGTCTTAATCTCTAAAAGCCACATCATTTTAAAATATTTTTAATTAATAATATTAAAATACTCTTTAATAATATTCTTACTAAAAATTTGTTGTATCCTTATCTTGTTGGTCTAATACGAAATCTATTCTAATCAAACCCTTTTAATGCATTATTGTAATCATAGTTTGATTGGAGACATTAACCAAATAAAGGAAAATCAACAATAAATAAAAGAGGAAAGAGAGAAAAGAGAAAAAGGAAAATAATTGGGTTTGAGAATTTATTTTACTCATTTAGTTTAAAAATAATAAGAGCCTATATTATATTACAAGGTAAGCCTTAGACCTAAATTAAATACAATTTATATTTTACAACCAAAAAGCATACAGAGACATTCTACAATGACAACATCTTTTTTTCTTCCTTTGCATGCTCTTCTAATGTTATCACCGTGCCAATAACCCATTAACTCCTTATAAGCCTTTAAATCTATCTTTTAAAAACCCTTACTTAGCCCTGTAAGTCCAAAAGCTCACAATCTAAGATCTTTTACATTTAATTTGTACACAAAAAACCAATTCTCAATAAGAAAAGACATGCGACTAAGATAGAGAAAGCTATAACACACACATATATGTTTGGTTTCTCCTTTTTTTTTTTTTTTTGATAAAGATGACACAAAATCCAAAAAAGGAATCTTAATCTCTAAAAGTCACATCATTTTAGAATATTTTTAATTAACAATGTTAGAATACTTTTCAACAATATTCTTATTAAAAACTTGTTATATCCCTATCTTATTGGCCCACTATGGAATCTATTATAAATTCATCTTCCCAATACATTATTGTAACCATAGTTTGATTGAAGACACAATCCAAAGAAAGGAAAATTAGTAATAAATAAAAGAGGAAGGGTAGAAAAAGGATAAAGGAAAAGTATTAGGCTTTAAACATTATTTTACTCATTTAGTTAAAATAATAATAAGGGTTTATATTGTATTACGAGGCAAGCCTTGGGCATAATTCAAATATAGTCTATTTGTTATAACCAAAATGTATATAAAGTCATTACATAATGACATCTTTTTTTCTTCTTTTTTAGGCTTTTCCAATGCTCTAATCACCATAATAACAACCCATCAACCCTTTATAAGCTTCCAAATCCATCTTCCAAAAACCCTTTCTT
>JAHLGP010020638.1:2283583-2318568 GCA_020141445.1 Bruguiera sexangula | reverse complement strand
AGACTTTACTCATTTAATTTGACTTAGAATTCTCAAGAACAATATAGCTAAATCCCCTAGTAATTAAAATGCTATTAGATTAGGTTGATAAAACAGGTCCAAGAATGGGTAATAATCCAAGAGTCTTAGAGATTGGTCTAGATCTATGCATTTGGGTAGAGTTAGTAGCTTTTTGTAATTTGGCCAATGCAAACATGTGTTAGAGAGTTTTAGGACTATAGGTTCTTATTGGTTTTGCATTTCTTCTTTTAATCCACTCAAGAATACATAAATTGCATATTCCTTAATCAATTACACCCTATTAAGTAATATGTTAAATAAATTTTAATATTGAGTGGCAACAACAATTTGCTTAAAGGTTAGCAACTTAGATAAAGGACATTTAAAGGTTTTAGAGCCAAACCTAAGAGTAATTGCTCGGACATACTCCTTTTAATATGAGAATTCTCCTTTTGGCCTTCTACACATCGAATATCTCAACTGATATAAAGCAATATCCTTCAAGTATCCTTTTGCAAGTTTAACTTCAGAATCTTCAAAAGTCTCATCTAACTTAAAAAGATTTTCACATTTGTATAACCATCCCTGAAGATCTTCTCTATTAAAGATAGGAAACTCAAGATGGAATTGTTTTTTAAAGAACTAAGGGTTACTTCCTATGGGTGAAGATCTATATACTTAAACTTGGTTTATAAATTGATTTTGAGTCGAAATGCCTATGCAAAATTCACAAAGTTTTGCCAAGTCTTTTTGATCCTTTTGTTATATTTTTTTTAGTCATAATATATTGTGATCAAAGGTCTTTAATGACTCCTTAATGCATTTCAAGTCTTGGTTGTTATTGTCATGTGATCTTGTATTGGTAGCTATGGTTGCTAGAACAAGATTTGAAACTAGTAGATCAATAATGGAGTTATTCAATCTTATAAATTACGAATTACATAAAAGCAGCCAATGACCCATTAAGGAAACATGAGAGCCCAACCAGAGAGAAATCTGAGTAAGGTTTGAGTAAGCAATAGACTTGCGGGGTTAATACTACATCTCAATCCAAAATTTTAAGATATTGGGTTTATAGGTCCTTCCCACTTATATGTTACTTACTTCTCCCTTTCCTTTCCAATGTAGGATTCTTACTACACCTAATTTGAATTATGCATATGCCAATGCTCTAAGAGTCACGTTTGGATGTACATGCATTATCACTTTTATTTCAAAACTACACCTTACCACTTTACCTAGGCTTTTTACTGGTGAATGTAATTTATCTCTTTCTTCCTTATGGGGGCAACAACCATAGGAAATATGCATTGTCTATACTTGTTCACTTTGCCAAACCATTGGTTCGAATACCACTTATTAAGGAAATGTGAGAACCTAACTAAGGAGAAACCTAAATAAGGTTTGAGTGAGCAATAAATTTGTGAGTTTGATACCACATTTCAACCAAAAGTTTTATTGTAAAAATGAAGTCTTATTAATATTATATGAAGGGTAAAAATGTAATTTGTCTCTTTATAAAAGTTATCCTATTTGCTTGTATAAAAAGGAATACTTATTATGTAATTTGTAACTTTAAAAAATAGTGGAACTTCAATGTGATTATGAACATAAAAACTTTTAGATTCTTAACCACATAAATTTTTTGTATTCTTTTCCACTTTTATTATTTTTTAAATATTTTATTTCCCAACAATTGGTATTAGAGATTTTGTTCTAAGAGATCAAAGTGGTAGTAAGTGTGATGACATTTGAAGAAGGAAAAGTGAGGATTAATAAGTTTAATGGTACCAATTTTGATTTTTGGAAGATGCAGATGAAAGATTAACCATACAAAGAGAAATTGCATCAGCCTTTTTTGGGGAAAAAAAAAAACATAAAGAACATATTAGCAAGGAAGATTGAGAGATGCTGGATGGATAAGCCTTAGGAGTCATTAGATTAATAGTAGCCCAAAACATTACTTTTAATTTCCAAACAAATAAGACCACTGTAAGGCTAATGAAGGTGTTAACTCATATAAAGAACTATCCACTTCTAACAAGGTATATTTGATGAGAAAATTATTTAATCTAAAGATGAAAAAAAATGCTTTTATTGCAAATCATATAAATAAGTTCAATTTGATTTCTAGTCAATTGAGCTCAGTGAATATAAATTTTGATGAAAAAGGTTAAAGTTTTAATCTTATTGTCCTTGTTATCATAATGTTAGAACATCATAGTAATTGTAATACATAATTCTTCTAATTAGTAATAATTATAGTTTAACAAAATTTGAGGTCTTATTCTAAATAAATATATTTGTAAGAGAGAATGAGATATATAATCTAACTCTAATTCCACCTTAAGTATTGAAGATAAAGAAAGAACAACTCACCATGATGACAATAAGGGTAAATCAAAATTTAGGAAAATGAGTAAATTGAAATCTAGTGCTATGTACTATAATTGTGGTCATAGAGGTCACCTTAAAAGAGATTGCAAGCAGCCAAAGAAGAAAAATCATGATGAAAATTCTACAAATGTAGCAATTGAAAATATCCAAATATTTTGATTTTAAGTGTTAATAATCTAAGGGAGTCATGGATTTTAGACTTTGGACCTTCTTTTACTCAACCTTACATTGAAATTGCATGCAAAATTATGTAACTGGTAATTTTAGAAAAGTTTGTCTTGTTAATGATGAACTGTTGGATATAATGGGGAAAGGTAATGTTCATGTCAAGATATTAAATGGATATGTGTGGAAGTTGAAGAATGTTAGACACATTTTGGGATTGAAAAAGAATTTGTTCTTTATAAGACAACTTGATAAAGAAGGACATTTTACAACTTTCATTAGTAAGTCATGGAAAATCACTAGAGGTGTAATGGTGATAGTAAGAGGAAATAAGATTGAGACATTTTATATGATCTTAGGCATAAAGGATTCAATGTTGAATTAAGGATTAATTTTATGATTTAGTATTGCAAGTTTAAACATATGAGTGAGAAAAAAAAATGAAAATACTTGCAACAAAAGGCAAGTTGACTAGTATAAAAATTGTTAATGTTGGTACTTAAGAGGACTGTATTTTCAAGAAGTAGAAAAAAGTTAGTTTCTCCAAAACTGGAAGGACATCCAGAATGTAGAAGTTAAAGCTTATGTACATTAATGTTTAGGGTCCCTCTCTAGTAACATCCTTAGGTGACTCATTTTATTATGTTACCTTCATTGATGTCTCCATTTAGAAAGTATGAGTTTTTTTTTTTAACAAATAAATTTGATATATTTATGACTTTTAAGAAGTGAAAAAATTAAATAGAAAATGAATTGGTGCAAAAGTAAAATACTTGAGATCTATTAATAATGGTGAGTATAACGACAAAGAATTCAAGAATTTCTATATAATTAATAGGATTCAAATGGAGAAAATAATTTTAAAGATGCCACAATAGAATGGTATCATTGAGCATATGAGTATAACCTTGAATAAGCATGCTAAGAGCATAAGAATACATGCTAAATTACTAAAAACATTTTATATTGATGCTACTAACACTATAACTTATTTGATTAATCGAAGACCATTTTTTCTCTTAGAAGTAGAATTACCAAAGGAGGTTTGAGCAAGTAAAAAGGTAAACCTTTCACACCTAAAAGTCTTTGGTTATGTCTTTTATGTGTATATAGATTCTAATGAGAGGGATAAATTAGATTTTAAATTTCATAATTGTGTTTTCATTGGGTATGAAATTGATGAATTTGGATATTGTCTCTAGGATAATCAAAATAGAAAAATCATTAGAAGTAGAAATATTATATACAATGAAAATATTGTTTATAAAAATATACATATTATAAAATCTGATAGTGCAAGGAAGGTTGACAAAAAAAGAAAACATATTGAGTTAGAGGAAATTTCAGAAGATGACGTGGGTAGAAGAGTGTTAGAAGATCTTGAAAACATCTTATACAATTAAAGCCTTTTAAACTAATAGTACAAGTAACAAAATTTGCTAAAATATCTAAGCATTTCACCAGTTCTCTCCTTCCTTGTATTATTTACTGTTAATTGATCGAGGTGAGCTAGAATGCTTTGATGAAGTAATACAAGTTAAAGATTCTATTAACTAAAAGTTGGCCATAAAAAAAGAGATGAGTTCACTATAGAAAAATCATACATGAGAGTTAACTCAAATACCAAAATGCAATGAGATATTAAACAATAATTGGGTTTATTAAGCCAAAGAAGAACATGTTGATAGTAACAAATACAAGGCAAAGTTGGTTATGAAGGGATTTTAACATAAAGAAGACATTGATTACATCAAAATTTTCCCTCTAGTTGTGAAGATATCAATAATTCAATTAATATCGAGTATTGTTGCATCTAAAAGTTTGCAACTAAAACAACTTAATGTAATGGTAATTTGGGGAAAGATATTTACATGATACAACCAAAAAGTTTTTCCATTCCTAAAAAAGAAAATCTTATGTGCAAGTATAATAAAAGATTGTATGGTTTCAAACAGACTCTTAGGTAACAATATAAGAAATTTAATGCCTTTATGTGTAATCACAGTTTTAGGAGATATGACACAAATCATTACTATTACTTTAAGAAATTTGACAGTTGTTATGTTATTTTGCTCTTGTATATAAATGATATGTTTATTGCAAATTTTAGTATTAATAACTTGAAGTGAAAATTGTCAAATGAATTTGCAATAAAAGATCTCGGAGCTATGAAGTAAATTCTTAGAATAAGAATTGTGATGGATAAAGGGGATGAGACTTTGAAACTATCATAAACTACTTATATTGAAAAGTTATTAAATCGATTTAAGGTGCATGAAGTAAAGCTAATTAGTACTCTTTTGACAAATCACTTCAGACTTTCAAAGGAACAATCACCAAAAACAAATGAAGAGTGTAAGTACATGCCAAGAGTTCCCTATGCCTTAGTAATTGGCAATCTTATGTTTTCTATATTATATACTAGACTTGATATAGTACATGTAATGAGAGTTGTAAGTAGGTACATAACTATTCTTGATAAAGAACATTAAGAAGTTGTTAAATGAATTTTTCACTATTTGAAGGACATAATAGATGTAACGTTATGTTTCAGAAGAGTAGTATAAACTTGTAAGGTTTTGTTGATGCAGATTTTGGTGGAGACATTGATAGTAAAAGGAGCACAATAAGTTATATTTACACTTTGGGTGCAACTATTGTAAATTGGGCATTTCAATTACAAAAGTTTATGGCTTTGTGAACAATTAAAACTGAATATATTGTCTTTATTGAAACTAATAAAGAACTTCCTAGAAGAACTAAGCAAATCGTAAGGAGGCAGTGCTCTTTTCTGTGATAGTCAAAGTACAATTCATTTTGCTAAAAATCACATATTTCATACAAGAATAAAGTATATTTAATTGAATTATTACTTTATATGTGGTTTATTGGAGGATGAAATGTTGATTTTAGAAAAAATATGTAGTACAGAAAATCCTATTAACATGCTAATAAAGCCGATAATTATAGAAAAGTTGAAGTTGTGCGCAATCTCAATTAGCCTTCATAGTTAATTGTTAAGGAAGTGTCGTATTAAAGTTATAGATCACAATTACATTGTGATAGTTGTGTATTTAATTATCAACCTCCAAGTGGAAGGTTGTTATAAGAGTAGAGTTTAATTAATATTATATAAGAGTTTAATTTTTTTTTTTTATAAGAGTTGTGCTATCTTCTTGTATAAAATGATATATTTATTATGTAATTTGTAATTCTAAAAAATAGTAAAAATTCAATGGATATATAAATATAAAAATATTCAAATTTTAAAATATGTAAATTTTTTGTATTCTCTTTTATTTTTATTTTTTTAAAAATATGTCATTTCCCAACATGATTAGCGCTCTGATACCACTTAATACATTTAGAATCAATTAACTGGAAGATAACAAGAGATTGTCGTTTGAGTTAATGATTCCAATCAAGAATCATCTCATAAAAGTATGAACAAAAGAGAATTATAAGAATTAGATCATTATTATTATTCTTCCATATCAATTACAATTAATGACTAGGACTTATATTGTCCCTCTAGCTAAATCCTATCTGCAACTATCATCATCCAAATTCAACTAGCAACTATCATTATTGAGATTAATCTCTCTCTTTCTGCTGCATGGCCAATAACATCAACATGCCACATGGTTAGTAACATCCACTCAACTACGTTGATTTGTATCAAAATCTTCAAGTTGCATAAGTCTTAGATGAATAAAATTTTTCTTGGGAATCGAAATATAATTTTATTTTTCATTTATCTATAATTCAACATAGACGTAGAAACCAAATTAGAGCTCTAAAATCTAAGGAGGAAATTTAGATTGAGGACTGGGACCGATTGAAATGAGTGACTCAGGATTATTCTATTAAGTTATTCTCAGATTTAATAGTTTGTGGGGAATTTCTAGTAATACTCAGTGGCCGAATATTCACTCCTCTTTGGTGGAGAAGTTGGGAGAGTTACCAACCATGGAGGAGGTGTCTGAGGCCCACGGTTTTCAAGCTGTGTTCTTCCATAAGTATTGATATAATATAGGCTCAAATTTAACAAATGTGGTCAAGAATTGTTTCTCCACGGGCAAGATTTCAGGAGGGATTAATGAGATCTTTCTTGTCCTTATTCTGAAGGTAGATCATCCCGAGAAGATGAGCCAGTTCAGACTGATATTTTTGTGCATTGTTGTTCTCACCAAGTGTTGGTCATTCTTGGGGAGCTCATATTAGTCGATTACTTGGATTTACGGCTGCTCGAAATTTGAGTAAATATTTGTAAGTTCAGGTTTGCCATGGCAGGCACAAGTCAACTGTTTTTTCTTCTTTTTTTACGTGTGGGGGGGGAAAGCAGCTTCCTTATCTTTAGCAAGCCGTGCCACCCTCATCCAATCTGTTTGTCAGACTATCCTTCCCCGTGTGATGCATACATCTCCTGTTCCCAAATCGGTTTGTGACGAAATTGATAGATTTAACGGTCCTTTTTTTTGGGGGGGGGGGGGTTGATGGAACTGAACAACGAAAAATCAGTCTAGTTGCCCTGGGACGATGTTTATAAACCGGAGAGTGCAGGGGGGCTTGGTCTTCGCAGAGCCCAGGATATGAATTCTGCCCACTTAACTAAACTTAGTTGGGAGATGCTTAATGAGGTTGGGAAACCTAGGGTCAAGGTTCTTAAAGCCAAATATCTGCTGGAGGGTGATTGTCTCCGTGCTCTAAGAAGCTCCAATCCCTCATTAGTCCGGACGGCTATTTTACATGGCCGGTAGTTACTTCACAAGGGACTTCGTTGGAATGTGGGGGACGGCAAGGTAGTTAAATTCTGGTTAGATTGTTGGTTAATGGATGAGCCGCTGGTAGATTCGGGTGAGATCCATTGGCCAGTTAGTAATTATTTGCTTAATGATGGAAATTGGAATTGGAATTCACTAGATGGAAAAATTCCACTACATGTGAAAAAGCATCTACAGGGCCTACACATCTGGCCCTCATGACAAATTACTTTAGGCCTTAAATTTCGGTAGAATCTCAGTTAGTGGTGCCTACAAAAACCTAGCTTGTGAAGGAAGTTTGTGCGTTGAAGACTGGTTGTGGATATGGAAGTTGTCAATTCCTAATTACTGGAAAACCTTTCTATGTTGGGTGTGGAAAGAAAGGCTTCTCACTAATGGGTCATCGATTCACTCGTCAACCTGTGAATAATGGTTTTTGTGAGAGGTGTGGTACTGGTTGGGAAAATATAGAGAGCATTCGTTGCTAGTGTGTGTTTTTGCTTGCCAAGCGTGGGGTTTTATTTCTCAGAAGATGGTCGTTGATATTAATTCGAATTCATTCAGGGAATGACTCGAGGTGGGCTGCACAAGCCTTTCTACAACTGGTTGGGGTTGTTTATATGAGTCTATCTTCATTTTATGTTCTTTGCCACCTACGGAATTTCCGAAATAAGTTTATTTTCTTGGGTTACCTCATCATACTGAATGAAGTGCGCGAGGCTGGCTCGGATTGAAGCTCTTGAGATACATAGACATTTTTTCCTCGGAGAACTTGGAGCGTGAGCAGTTTGAGCAACAAACAAGTGTACAACGCAGCCTTATTAGTTGGATTCCTCCATTGGTCCTTTTTGGAAGATTAACGTAGACGTTCGATGTTTGTGGAAACAAATTCGATGCTTGCCCTTCAGACAATTACAAGCTCTGGTTGAAAATATGATATGTACAGACCAATCTTAGTAGAATGTATTCGGCTTCTCAAACTCCCTTGAAATTGCAGGTTACAGCATACCTTGCGAGAGGGAAATTGTTGTGCTGACTTTTTAGCCAAACCTTGGGGCTGACAGTGGTTCCCTCTTGTGATTTGGGAGACCCCCATCGGAGATGTCATCCTTACTGCAAGTTGATATGACTGGCAAGGTCCCTCATGCTGGCTTCTGATTTTCCTTTTGTTTTAGTCTTTCTTTGGTTTGTTTCTAGTTTAATTTCTATTTTTCGTTAAAAAGACTAGACAAATTTGCCGCTGTCTAAATAAGAAATTATGGGAAACTCATTTAACCATCAGAAAATGTTATTAAGTTGTGTGTATATATATATATATATAATTCTCGTGTCCAAATGTCTCTAATTTTACCCTCTATTAGATTCTATATCTAACGTATAATTTTAAAAATATATTACCCTCTTTATGGTAACTTTTGCTGACCAAAATATCATAAACTGTCAGTAGAATTCGGCAGGCTGTGAAATTTGAAAAATGTCATCATAAAAATCATATATTTTTTTTGCTATTTCTCTACGATTTACCGTGAATTTTCTTTCGACTATGAAATAATTTTCGAGAATTTTATATGGATACGTGGCACATTCCTATTGGCCAGGTTAAATGAGCTAACAACGTCGTGTCTTTGCGGCAAGTTTACGTTGACCGAGTAAAACACAGTATACGAATCAAATACAGAACATACCACAGACCTCGTTCATTCATTTCTACAGAGCACCCTACATCCTACAAGTAATCTCAACCCAAAAAATAGCATCCATGGATGAATTATACTATTGTGCCCACGTTTGAGCACTACAAACTTTGTTCGAGGCATCCTAAAGTCCTTCCATATCACTCCCCGGAGGAAGACATTATTACAGAGACGAAGGTTGCAATGAGCAGTCATTCCCTCCATAGCAGCCATGAAAAAAATGAAAACCAGAATATCTGCAGCTGCTCCTGTAACACGATAACCTCATTAAGACTATCAGGTTTCTTAGTATGCTATAAAAGTGAAGGCAATTTCAGTTTAGGGGAAGAACGAATACAATCTAACATGGAGAAGACCAAGTGACTCGCTACTCGCACTTGATGGAGCGGTAAATGTGACGGACAAAGAACAGGGAAGCACGGAATCCAACGGTCCCAAGCATGAGGAAGAAACCATAGCATATGCAAGCCATGTATCCAAAGAAAAATGAGGTCTGCATGAAACCTGACATATCTGATCTTGCATAGTAGTAATACAAGCAATAGCCATAAATAAACAAGCCAGTTGATCCACCACAGAGTAAAGACCTGACAATAAGCAAAACAAAGTACATCAATGGAACAAACAAGAAATGTATCAATCAACACCTCTTTCCAAAAGAATTTCTCGGAAGAACCAAAAAAAAAACAAAAAAGGGTATTGAAGCAAATGCAAATAGTTTTCCTAGCTCACCAAGTTTGGATGGCCTGTTCATCTGCGTTAAGATTAATGTTCTCACAGGAAACCTTTTCCTTGAAGATATGTCCTACCTTAATTTATTTTTTCTGAGATGCCTTTTCTACTTTAATGTTCAAACCATATTCATAGGAATTACTCAGCTGAAATTCTAAGAAAACAGAAAAAAGGAAAGAACCTGAAAAAGTAGATATAGAGCTAAAATTCATTGACTTGACAAATCAGTTCATCATGCTGTAACAGCAATCATTGATAGTTTTCTCCTAATTGCATGACCTAATTTTTGTTAATCCCATGATCTTCCCTACAGAAGTGACATGCTTATGAGAGAGAGGGAGGGGGAGGGGGCGGGGGAGGGAGAGGGAGAGGGAGAGTGTGTGTGTGTGTGTGTACGAAACGCCAAAAATAAAGGCTAACTTTTTATCCAAAATTACCACCAGCTTTAATAAAAAAAATTCAAGTAAAACTGTAAATGATGTCGTCTTAATAATATATTTCACCCCCACTATGTATCAGCATTAGCATGAAATAGACACCAATGGAATTGAATAAAAAACTTGAGGATGATTATAGTTGCAACAAATATCATAAAATTAGCATTGGAAAAGAATCTCAGAGAGATCATATTGGTGATGTGAAAATCAGATGTTAGCTACAATTTCACGAAAATTTAGATGACATCTCCACCAAGGGAAAACAAGATTGAGGTCAACATGACAAGTTGACCCCAATAGACTTCTTAATTAATA
The DNA here is from genome assembly GCA_020141445.1 of Bruguiera sexangula. Lineage (NCBI taxonomy): Eukaryota > Viridiplantae > Streptophyta > Magnoliopsida > Malpighiales > Rhizophoraceae > Bruguiera > Bruguiera sexangula. The sequence continues at coordinate 2,308,065 of JAHLGP010020638.1, read as the reverse complement.
ACACTATAACTAAAAACTAAATGTTCTATACGAACCATTTCGTTCCACCATAGAACAGAATGATTGAAAAAAAAAAAAAGATCATATAGAGGCCTAGCTGAGTTACAAGTTGAGTTGGTACAACCACCCAGTAAAAGGACAAGGACAAAAGTACCCAAAGAAGAGCCAGACATACCTCCACCACCATTCATGGTCTTCGGCCGCAAGTTGAAAGTATGTCAGGGCTACTGTTATAAAAGCAGTGACAATCAAGAGAATGATGAAGACTATGAACAGAATGCTGTATATGGTGTAAATCCTGTGACCCCACACACTTGCAAATATGTAATAAAGTTCTATGTAGATTGCACTGAAAGGCAAGAACCCAGCCATTGCCATCTGAGGGAGAGTTTTCCGATACCAGGGCAATTGAGGAATCTCTCTAGGATATTTTGTGGTGCGACAAGGAGCCTGAAACTCAGCCTTGCTATTCTTCCCAGCAATCCCACCCAAAACTAGCAGTGGTGCCGTCACCAAAGTCCAAATAAGAAAAATGACGACAATGGTTCCAAATGGCAATGCTGCAGTAGCACTATAGGCAATTGCAACAGTATTCAGAAAGCAGAAAGTGAGAAACAGAGGCCCGCAAAACAAGCTTCCAGTTAATAATAGATTTCTGACCTGTCAAGCAAGAAACTAGAAACTGATAAGCCAAGTATTTCTCCAGAGCATAAATATAATTTCATATTCATATTCATATTCATCAAAAAATGGGCACACAACAAAGATTGGAGCAATGCTATTGAAAATAGAAGCATAACAGTTGGATTCACAAAAATGATTGGTTATTGCTTCTGAAAGAATCAAACCAGCTTGTCATAAGCTGTCCATTATTGACAACTGATCCAAGAAAGGTAAATCTACTGATCTCCAAGCTCAGTCCATAGTTCAGCACTACAAATTTAAAATATGGAAATGACATTCTGAAGCACTAAACTGATCTTAAAATCTTCAGAAGTTCTTACACCAAAAAAAAAAAAAAAATCTTCAGGAAGTCTTTCCCAACAAGTGCAATTATTATGGAAGAGAACATATAACTTGCAAGAACATTTTTTCCATACAAACCAATGCATGCATGTGGACACACACAACACCAAGACAGACAAATGCACATGCACACACAGACATTAAGTACAATATTTCTGTATTTCAATCTTAAAGGCAGTTTATTGTACAGTTTCCTGAAAGCTTACTTTTTGTATCAACCCACAGGAATACTCATTTTGACCCCCTTCATCATTAAGAAATTTTTAGAGCATTAAACTTAGAGATAAACAGATTCTAAAGAAGGTTGGTGATTTGCTTTGATCACAACTAGTGCCAAGGATAAAATATAAAAGAGACATTAAATAAAATTGATGTTAATTTACCCAGTTAGATCCTTCAAGTTGGCAATAGAAAGAGGCTGCAGTGTAACCAGCAATCCCAGAAGTAAGAGCATATATGACAACCAGTGCAGTGAAAAGAGCTCCCCGGTTATAAGGATAAAATACACCAACGAGGGCGAGGAGAAAAATAAAAATTGTGCTGAAAAGCAAGAACAAAAATAAAAGTTAGCACTCAACAGTCAAAGATAACTGGCCCACAAAATTGAGAGAAACCCCAAAAACACCTCTTGCAAAGCAAACTTACAGGGTAAACAGCTGGGTACCAGAGCCAAGTGCGGCTGCAAGCAATGATTTGAACTTTGGATATCTAAATACATCACCATGGATGTACTTCCACCCAGTCTCCTCTTGGTCATCAGCTGACTCCTCATCATGAGAATACCTGTCATTAAATGGTCCATGAGTTCACAAAAACTAAATCAAAAGAGGGAGAGAGTAGCTATGAAAGAAGGTATAATATCGAGAGAATAAGCCATTGGCATGTAGGAATAATATTTCAGGGATAAGTTGTTGATATGTTCTTACTTGACAAAATCATTCTTAAGGACACGCATGAGAATTGTGGCAAGAAAACCAGTTAACAGAAGAACTGTCACACATGAGTTAATAATTGAGAACCAATGGATCTCCAAGTGATGTGGCAGTGAAGAAGATTGCGAATACTTCTCCATCCTTTTCTCAAAGGGAATCTCTGTTTCCTTCCATTTCACTGTATACGTGAACTCTACCTCGACTTCTTTATCTTCAGTCAGGTCCACAACAGCATTGGGATCAGATTGCACGGTGATTTCAATGACTCGATCCTTATTGTAAAAAATATTGAAGTGAAGATGCTTAAACAGGTAGTATCTGTACTCGCTAGGGTCAGTTTTGCCTTCTTTATCAACTTTTCCCAAAAAACCCCAAATGGGAAGGTCATCGTAATACATTTGGAAGTAGTAGTCCTTTGAAACTGCATTGCGGAACTGAGCAACCTCTTGCTTTTTCAGCTTCCTTTGGCAAGCAATTTCTGATTCCCTTTCGTTTAAAAAGTCCAGTTTGTATGGAGCAGTGACTAATCGATCGCCATTTAGCACTTCACCAAGGGCTTCCTTCTTTTCCTTTCTAGGACCTGCAACAAACATGCTCCATAAATGTTCACATTAGAGCCTAAGCATTTAAATCAAGGATGACGTGAATTGACTCAAACCTGATGAGCAGAAAGGAAGGTCAAAATAGCGATACGTTTCACTGTCATAAAGAAAGGAAGAAAAAGGGAAAATAAATCATCAGTCTATTACGATTTAGAAGGGAAGGGGGGGAAATGATTGTCCAGCATCAAATCTCAAATCAAAACAGCTGAAAACTTATGAATCCCCAAGATAAAAATATTCCCTTATTCTGTAATCATCCAATTGACTACAACCGATTCATTCCTCCAAGAGCATGCCAATCCAGAATAAAATGCAAAAGCCATCACACACATCAATAAGTACTAATCTAAAAGAATTCTTTTTTGGTTTCGCAACAACAAAAATTTCATTTCTTGTTCCCAAACTGACCATATTTCCAAAATATCTATCTAAAGTAACAGTAATTTACACAATCTAAAGCTTTGAAGTGTGAGCGTGCGAAAAAGAACATCAGATCCAGTTCGCCAATAGCTGAGATCCAACTCGAAACACACTCATTTACAATCCACCAACTCCCACAAAAACCATCGAATTTCGAGGCCCAAAAAAAAGACCCAGATACAGAAAGAAAACCCAAAATCTGACACAGACGAACCAAGAATCACAAAATTTACAAGACCCCAGAAGAACTGCAAATCTTGGGGAGAAGAAGAGTAATTTTACCTGGGATTGTGGAAAGGTCCAACCTTATTGGCATAGAGAGGAACATCCTCGCCTGCTTTGAAACGGTGATTGGATGCATCAGATCTCACCTGCCCCACAACGCCGCAGAGCACCAGCGCCGCCACCGCCAAATACGCCGTTATCCTCTTCTTCTTCTCCATAACCCCAACAAATCACACAAACCAGATAAAAGTAAAGCCAGAGAGAGAGAAAAAGAGAGAGAGATCGGAGATATAAACCGTGTTGCTCAGTGGGAGAAGAGTAGATTTGCCCAAAGACTTTAAAAAAGGGCCAAAACCTCAAAACGTAGCGTTTTGAGGGCTTTTGTTTGTTTATTTTCATTTTTATTTTTTATGCTAGAAGGGTCCAAGCCCGAAAGAGCAGTAGATAGAGTGACCGGATTCGAACCCCCGTCTCCACCTGGCAGCCACGAAGGCAATAAATAAATATATTGATATATATATATATATATATATATTTTTTTTTATTTCCTTTATAAAAGGAGATTGAAAGGAAGATGGGTAGACGGGTGATTATCGGTCTTTTATTTAATTATTAGTATTAACTATTTGTTACTTATAATTGATGTTAATCCAACTTTTAAAGTAAAAGTAAAAATTAAAGAAGAAATTTTACAATTAAAATTTTTAGAAAAATTGTTAATCAATTATCAATCTATATAAAGATACTTAAAAATTGTTTTCTTTTTTTTCAAAAATTATGTAATTTACAAATATCTTGATCAATGAAAAAATAAACAAAGACAAGACAATCAACCCAAATGGATTCACTTACACCCTTAATTTGCTAATAATGAGTCCATATTTCACATAATTGGTGTATTTATAATAAGATTTGGGTTGTACCTTTTTGCTACCAAGTTAGTAATGACTTATATCGAAAGTATAATTTCCATCCATTTATATGTATGGTGTAAGAATGACAACAAGCTAAGTTAGATAATATCCAATAAAAGACATATCTCACCTTTAAATCCAGTATACAAGGCATATCTCACCCAAGAAAAAAAGAGTCAACAACCCTTATAATTCTCAAACTAAACTCAAAACTAAAAAAATTATTTTTGGGTGTTAGTCACATCATTGAACTATAAAAGGCTTCTTCCCCTTCTCAAAGACCTTAATCAAGTATTTAAGTGTAGTGATATTAGTTTATCGGCTCACTCTTCAAGGTCTAATGATTTAATCTAAGTGCAAATTCTGCAAACCAATAGTCCACAAAATATTAGGCATGTAAAAAAAGATAAGCCAATTTGAACCATTCAATAAAAAGTAAGGTCAATGATCAAGATTAAGCACTTAATCTCTATAGAAAAAAGGGAGTCTCTTTGCATTTATAGGAGAAGCATTAACCACAAAGCTATTGACAAAAGCTCAAGAGAGCAAAAAGGTGCATTTATGTCACAAAAGAGACAAAAGGGTCTAAAACCTTAAGAGTGCACTAACAAAAGAGACTACCTAAGAGAGCATTTAAGATAAACCATAAGACAGATAATAAAAAGGATAAAGAAGCAAAAAGAATGTCCAAATAGTCACCCAATAGGAGAAATGACTATATAAAGTTATCCATAAAAATATTACAAGATCCTTTTAATGCTTTCTATTTTTATTAAACATTACACTCAATATTTTTAATTAAAGCAAAAAAAAAAAAGAACTAATTAGGCTTAAATTTAAGCTTTCAAGAGGCAATATAGTAAATGCTTTCTTAGTGAGCTAATAGCTTATTGTAATAGTAAAAAGTTGAGCAACAAATCTAAGGATACAATCACATATAAATGATTTAGGCTGAGTATAAAAGTACAATTATATCAAGAGATAAAATTAAATTTAAGTATTAATAATCAAATATTTAGTCATAAGTACTATTCCACCTAACAAAATTGTCATCAATGACCATTAAACAATATTTGCTACAATTTATTTGGTATAAAACAACAAGAAGTAACAAACCAAAGCATAAACACACTTATAAACAAATAATAGTACTTAAAAGCTCAAACAAACACAAATCTTGCCTCACACCCAAAAATTGGCCAAAGAGATACTTATCTCAAGTATTGTTGTCTTTATCCACTAAGAAAAATTAGCCCAACCAAGCCTTTAGGCGTCGATCTCTTTGTTTTTGGTGGCCACATGTCGATCAAAGCTCTGGAAAGTTGTGTTAAGTTGAATAAACTTGTGCCATTATCACACGAGATCGACACCAATTGATTCCTCAAGTGTCAATTTGTCTAACAATACCCTTCAAGAGCCAATCCAAGGCTAATGACACCTCGCCACTAACACAACCTTTGCCTTTCTTTCTCTATCACTAAAAGCCCAACAAAATTTGCAACTTTTAAAGACAAAACTTATATCTCATACTATAAAATACACTTAAGTCTTGTGTTTGATAAGACATAAGGTTAATAAAGAGAGAGAATAAGTAGAGGAGGATGTAAGTGTCGAGAGAGAAAGAGTGGTGTTGGACCAAAAATGAGGGAAAAAGAGATAAGAGGTTTACCATGAATGGGGAAAGGAAAAAAAGAGAGAAAGAAGACAAAAATGAAAAAATAACAAGAAAAAAAAAAGAAGGAAAGATTGAATATTGCTTTTTAACTTTTAGAAAAATTTAATTCAATGAAATATAAATTCTAATGATGTAGTTTACTGCCTAAGAAGAAATTTGTAAATATAAGTGGGAGTGAAAGAGATAAAGAATAATGAGTTTAAGTCTGTAATTATAGGTAAGTAATATGTGAGATTAGGGTTGGTGGGTAGGTTAGAGTTTTTGTCCTTGATATATTAATTTTCTAAATTTTTCCTCCATAAAAGTATTATATAATTATATGAAAGGTAAAATTTAATTTTAGAATTGGCAATAAAGGAACAATAAAATGAGATTATTAATTTAGGTGAAAGTTCTTTTTCTATATTTTATGAACTTTAAGCTTTTAGACTAAAATTGGTATAACATTCGGTGATAACGTTTTTATTGGAATTCTTAAGTAATTAATTTGAATATAGATGACATGAGATGGAAGTGTAGAAAAAGGATAATAAAGACTAACACTCAATTAAACATTTAAAAGAATTTCTAGAATTCATTAGAGAGAAAGATTATATCTAAATATTTATTCATTGGGATATTAAAATATTGAGATATTGGATGATTTTATCCTTTAGACTTACACATATATTTATAGTTAAAATTATCTAATTAACTAAAAAAATATTCTACCTTAAATGAGAAAATAATTAATGATTAACAAAAAAAACCCTTAAATGAGAAAATAATTAATGATTAACAAAAAAAACCTTAAATGAGAAAACAATTAATGACTAACTAAAATAATAATCTACTTAAATAGGAAAACAAAAGTAACATTTGAATTATACATGCACTTCCTAAATAATTTAATTAAAATTCTTAATTAAATTAAAATACTATAAAATAAATAAATAAATTATAAAATAAAAATTACAACATAATTTGTAAGATACTAAAGAATAATCATTGTGAAGTATCCTACATCACATCTTTCTACTTGAAAGAAACTCACCCTTTTGAAAATAAGGAATTAATGTCTTTTGTACCTTAAAAACAAATACTTTGAGTACACTAAAGATTGCAGTTTCGTTATGGAGTACCATCGTCTTGTTATAAAAAAATGATGATTAATGAATGCCAATGTATCTAATTGATTATCCATTCTAACAAATATAAAATCAAGAAAATCTTGGAACCCATGGGTTGTTGGCTGAAATTCAAGAACATGTTTCATTATAAAATCAATAATGACATTAATCTTTGGCATTTCCTTAAAATCCTATTTAATTTTGCAAATAATTGCTAAATTTGAACTACAAGCATATTTAGGAAGATTTTCAAATACCATACACTCAACTTTTTCTTTAGTTGTTAATTTTTAAACTAATAGAGTATAAGAATCAATGAAACTTTTTTTTTTTTTGTAAAGATTGAACTTTTTCGATATATGAATTCATATTTAATGAAAAACTAAGATCCATATGTTATGTGCTATGATCAAATGATTATAACTTATTATGATAACTTTCATAACAATTTTCAAAATATCGATTTAATTTTTGACTTCGCTTACACAAAGTCTCATTGTAAAGATCAAGATAAAATTCCAAAGTTAACAATTTATGCACCTTTAACAATGATTAAATTTTGAATTTACCTCACTAAAGTCGATACCATTGAACATTAGTCCACCAATCAACTTTATCATAATCAAGTTTGCTAGTTATAAACCTCACTTTTTCATTTTTTGTTAATATCATTGAATTCAAAATAAATTTCAAACTATACCAATTATCTTACAAACTTCTTCAAGAGAAAATCTTTGTAAAAGAAAGGAATTTCTTTGAAATTTAGGAACACAATTACAAATAAATTGATTGTAAGCAAAACTTTGAATAAGAGATTATTGTAATCATGATCAAAATAAGACACTTTAAATAGAGAGAATAAAATGACCAACACTTAATTGAACTTTTAAAAAGGTTTTTGGAATCCACAATAGAGATATAATAAGAAAGACTACATTTAAATGTTTATTCACTAGGATACTAGAATATTGAGATTTTAGCTATTAAGTTTACATATGTATTTATAGTTAAAATCATCTAACTAATTAGGAAAATAATCTAACAAAATAAGAGAACAAAACCAATTACTAAATAATTCACACGCTTTCTAAATAATTTAACTTAAATTCTTAATTAAACTAAAATACTATAAAATAAATAAATAAATTATAAAATATGAATTACAACATAATTTATAATAAACTTACTAAATTTGATCAGATTTTTTTAAGTACATTATTATGACAAATAAATATTATCTAATTCATAACTTTTACATATTAAATATAAATATCTAGTTCTATAAATATTATCTAGTTCCCATAAAAAAAAAATCTAAATTTAAAATTTCCTTGGCTAACTTTAATAGTTTCAATTATCAATTAAACATGATAAGTTCTCTAAGCTCCATATGGCTTTTTCTTTGTTTGTCTTGTACTTTTATATCAACCACTGTTATACTCTCATTTTGTCGATCCTAATTGAGGATGACCTCATGCTCACTCACTCTTATGATTGGATGCAAATAAGATTAATTTGTAAGTAAAATATGACTGCATTTAGATTGTGGATAATTTATTTGGGTGCAGATAAAAAAAAGAAGAAAAGAAGAAAAAATAAAAAAAGAATAATAATTAGATGACTACAAATTTAATGTACAAGATATACTTAAACTTGAGAGAAAGAGTCAACAGCATTCTTAATTCTTAGACTAAACTTGAAGTTGAAAATATTATTTTTAGGAATAAGTCAAATTATTGAATTACAAGGGGACCCCTCCTCTTCTCAAAGACCTTGGACCAAACATTTAAGTACAACAATATCAATTCGCCAATTTTCTCTTCAAGACCCAATGACTCAATCTAAGCACAAATCTTACAAGTTAAAAACTCATAAAGTATTAAATATGTAAAAAAATAATCTCAACTATTCAATAAAAAGAAAGTCAATCTTAATTATCCACCAAAAAACAATAAAGATCAGTGGTGGAGATCAAGCAAGTTTTATTATAAAATAAGGACCCTTTATATTAAAGAGGCCAATTTGATAGGAATGAAAAGGCATCTACGGACACAAGAAAGGCATTAGAGGAGAGCATGCTCAAGAGAGAAAATAAAGCATTAATATCAAGAGAGCCAAAAAGGGAGAGAAGCATTTAAGAGCAAAAAGCAGAGATTGAATAAAAGAGAGCATTAATGTTACCAAAAGAATAAAGAGAAACAATAAGAAGAACAAAGAGACAACATCACTTAAACACCTAAAAAGAATGTCCAGAAAATTACTCAAGAGGAGGAGCAACTCCCTCTAACTAACAATACTGAGAATAAATATATCTACAACAAGATTATGAGACTTTAAAATTTTCCTTTTATTTTTACTGTATTTTTTAAGGATATAATTATACATAAAATAATCCAAATTGAGCTCAAAATTATGATAAAATCAAGCATTAATGACTAAATATCCAATCATATGCATTTTTCCACTCATAAGATGAGCTATCGATGGTTATGAAGTAATTGGCCATAATTAATTTGACACAAAAATAATCATAATCAGCAAACAAAGGCATAAATCACCATAAACAAGATAGCACTAGCATAAACACACATCCAACACATAAAAAATGGCCAAAAAGAGACTTATCTTAAGCATTATTGTTTTGTTTACTAAAACATCCACTAGATCAAACCCACAAGAACCCCTCGCACAGAATTAATCACATGTTAGTACATTGATCTTTTTTTTTCTTATTCTTTTGCAAATTGATAGCCATAAAAATCAAGAGAGAGAGAGCAAAACACAAAAGACAGTAAAAAAAAAGAGATAAGTACTAACGCTCGCCAACAGTCACTGACAACATCACTGGAAAGCCAAGAGAGCACCATCATTAGAGTCTTCTAGTGCTGTTTTATGCATTTTCAAAGACCATGCCCTAAAAGGAGGCAAGGAAACACATGAATCGACAAAAAAGCCTAAGGCTAGCTACTGTGCTGCCACCACATGTGTCGCCGCTAGTCATCATCTCCGCTCGAGGCTAGTACTATTTGACGCGTTGGTGCTGATCTATTTAATGACGTCCTCTGTGCATTGATAAAAGCACAGGGAAGTGTCTATTGTTGGACGTAAGATCATCGTCGCTGTTTACTCCTCCCTTCACACGCACTGCCTTTGAGTGTCACATGAGACTCGGGCACCAATTTGTCCAACAACACACTCCACATGCCAATCACAACACAAAAAGGCAACAACTATTAGTTCGAAGCCTACAGCCACCGACCATTTCTCCCCTTGCATGTGCTACTTTCAAAGGCCGTCGCCACATGAAATTGACGCCAAGCAACTCACTAGCCATCATTTCTCTCTACCACACCCAGTCCATAGATCAACATTTTCAAGGCTAAATATTGACTTCTCCCACCAGAAATCATGCCCAAAATCTATGATTAAAGTGTTTTTAAGTTCAAAATGTGAAAAGAAATGATTAGAGAAGTGGGGGGTGTTGAGAGAGAGAGAATGATTTTGGACCCAAAATGAGAGAGAGAAGCATAAATGGGGAGTTCTATCACAAAGCCAAGAAAAGGAAAAGAAAAAGAAAAAGAAAGAAAAGAAAAGAAAGAAAAGGAAAGAAAAGAGAAAGAAAAAGAAAAAAGAAAAAGAAGAAAAGAAACAAAGTGAAAAGAAAAGAAAGAGGAAAAATACAAAGGAATGTAAGGTTTTTAGTGATAGTATTATTTCATATACTTTTGGTAAACTCATAAATACAAAATGATGTTAATACTCTTGTAAAAATTTCACAAATTTCCATTTTTACTTTTTAATTCACAAAATCACCAAAAAATGTACTCTAATTTTCTCCCAAAATTTTCAAACAGCTTTTTTTTACTAACCTATGTGCTACATTACTATAAAAAGTATTTTAATTTTTTTCCCAATGCATTATTATAAATAATATCATAATTTTCTTAAAAATTTTCCAAAAGTTCACTTTTCCTATTTAGTGCGAAAGATTACCATAGAAAATGTCTAAGTCCTTTTATAATGTTTCCAAAACAAATCTTTTTCACTTATTGAATGCATAGAATTATTATAAAAAGTATCATAATTATCTCCAAAATTTTCCTTTCACTTATTCGATATGTTGAATCATTATAAAAAAATCCAAACTTTCTTCAAAAATTCTTATCTAGTGTATTAGATTATCATAAAAAGTATCATAAAATTTTCCAAAATTTTCCAAAAATCCTCTTTTTCCACTATTTGATGGGTTGAGTCACTGAAAAAAAGCATTTAAAATAATCCAATAAACTAATGAAAAATTATCATCCTTTTCCCAACCTACTCAAATTCCTTAAAATTCTAATCTATATACTTTTATGACAAATCATAAGATAGAGAAAAACAAATAAGACATTGACAAAAAGATAACAATAAAAATAAAAATGAATAAATAACAGTATTGTCATATGCAACAAATGTTTAAGTTGAACATGCCCTCCACCAAACATAATAATACTCCTAAATTCTGAAAAATTCTAATAAAATATATCAAATCACTTACAGTGTTCTAATTATACTGTGACTTATTGATGACAATTACCTTAATTACCCCTGATCCCACAAAAAGGTATCAAATGTTGCACCCTCCTTTGCATTTGCAAACTTTTGATTACTCTAATTAGTTTTAAACTGTTTCATTAGTATTAGTATTCTCAATTTGTCTTAAGTAAAAATCTAAATAAAGTTATTATATGCATAATGACTAATTGATTGTATTTCATATTTTCTTTTCTTTTATTTTTAAATTCCTACTCATAAAAATAATTACATTATTAAAATTAAAATTTAATAAAAATATCATTAAGTAGTTAATACAATACGACATTCATAGCTTATAATGTAGATTAATACCAAAAAAAAAAAAACTAAATAATTTAGTTAAAAACATTGACTCATTTCCGACCAAGAGAACCAAATAAAAATTAATTGGCTCCAACCATGACCCAACTAGATCAAACCATAAAAATCAATTGATCAACCATTTAATTGGGTTTTGACAATTCAGTAACAATTCCTTTTACTAAATTGCAATAATTAGTGGCGTTATAAATTTAAGGTGCAAGGTTTAAGTAACCAAAGTATGCACATTCCTATTAAGAACAAGGAAAATACAAAACATAAGAGCTTATAGAAGGTCGTAGAAGAAGAAAAAGATATATATATATATATATATATAGAGAGAGAGAGAGAGAGAGAGAGAGAGAGAGAGAGAGAGGGGGGGGGATGTATATTACAACAAAAGAGCCATGATTTTAGGCAACTTCAACCAGGGCCAAACCTACAGACTAAGCAGACTGCAGATAATAAGAGGAGATAATGTATCAAATAAAAGAAAAAGAAAGATAAAAAATTCCCTTGCTGCAGCCAAGTAAGAATTTAAAATTGAAAATGAATTTCTGCATAAGTGGTCATCTATAAAATTCATAGGCCACATCAACGGGCAGGGAAAGTCCACTGCTTTGCTGCCATGAACAAATAAAAAGCCTAAAGCTTCATCTTCATTGGGATGCTATGTGTTACTAGAGGATATCAATATGAAGAGATGCAAATGCCTGTCAAGCCTACTGGCATATAGCTTGTGAGTAAAACGAAGATTCTTTTTCCTTCAGAAAACAACAACAATTGGAAGCAAAATATGAATAATACCCTGGACTGTGAACAACGTATCTTCAATTCAAACCTGATCAACTCATCAGCAATTCTTTGGCTTAAGAGAGCAGTGTCTCTGTCCTGCCAATTACAACTGTTGGTTCACCTTTTAAAGGAGGTAAGTTTGAATGTACCCAATCCGGTGCACTGCTGAGCCATAGTCCTTCACCAGTGTCTTTGTGCTTGAAATCGGGAGCTCTCACATTTTTCTAAATACAGCACATGAAGAGGCATGAGATCTGTAAGGCAATAAGCAGATGATTTGATATTCCACTGTATTACCTTGTTTCCTCTGTTGTCCCACCATTTTGCAGGGTTTTCCACCAAGTTCTTCCATGATTCATCACCTAAATTCAACCATAATGCAGATGTTTCTCAGAAGACTACGAAAAACTATAGATAGAGCAAGACAAAACAAATAATGCAATTAAATTACTATAAAATCACTAGTTAGAGGCCAAAAAATAAAAAAAAGCAGAATAAGAATGTCAATCATCTCTTTGTTTTCCTTTTGACTCATTTAACAATATTTTAAGGCCATTCGTTGAAACTATTTGGTTAACAAAAAAAAAAAAATCTCATCCAAGTTTTCTGTTTCTGATTATATCATCTTGGATGAGGGAAAAAAGATGCATCTAAGAATACAAGCATATAGACAGGAGCATCAAGAGCACATACGACTGCACCTAAATATATGACATACCTACATGCTTGTATACTCACACCTAAAAAGAAATAATGGTTGTCCTTGGGAAGTGTACAAGGCAGAGAACACCAAAAAGAACAAAAAATTGAAGAATATAAAGAGCTAAACTTAAAAAACTCACACATAAAATCCGATCAAGGAATCAGTGTGTGCAAGCCTTAGCAGATAAAGCTGAAGACAAGATAAAGGATTCCTGAGAAACTCTTATTTTGATTTCTGTGTTAACTCCACCTACAAAGAACTTGATTGGGACTTTCCATTTACTACTTCCAAATATAAAAAATGAAAGGGACAACCAAACTCTGCACAATCATATTGCTACCCTAAACTCTAATCTCGTTCAAATAAAGTAACGCACCACATATTGTCTTTACTTTATAAAACGAAAACCAGATAAGCAAAAACATCTATAACCACTGGATCATGTAAAAAGGTAGTCAAAACAATTTTGTAGTTCTCTATACTGGCACACATGAGATGCAGTGCCAGATATGAATCAACTTTTCTTTTACCCAAATTTTGGAAGCCAAGAAAAGAGGAAGAGCTGCCATGGTGCAACCCGATTCAACAAGAAGACCAAACAAAGAAAAAAAAAAACTGTATAATTGAAAATAAAATAATAATATGGCTCAGAAAAAATAGCCACACCTTATCATTCCTTCCCTTATTTGAAGCAGCCAGTAAAAAAGGAGGGGGAAAATTGAAGCGGGACATACAGTACTGTATGAGACCTTTCTGGAGACCATTGGCTTCAACATGGTTGTGATCTTTCACCAATGGTTTTCAGGCACAGACAAATCGAGTGGAAATCGTAATCAAGAGTATTATTCTCTTATATTCTATAGATATGTCACCCCTTGCACCCAAAAACGTGTATTTTACAGAAGATGAAGGATTTATTATTTAAAAAATGTGGATCCTACTCAGTAATCTATAGTGGGCACACGGGATCTCCCACAGCTACAGACTTCTTGGTTTTCCTCCATCAACTATCCAGACAAGACAAAAATTTGCTTTTCCCATCCACTATAAGAGCTGTAACTAAAATATAATGCTAATTACTATCTTCTGAGCACTTACTCATCCCCCGTGAACAGCAGCCACATTCTCTATAAAGGTTATCCATACTGTGCTTCATCAATATCTTGCTATATTGAGATAAAGGCATGGATCCCATTAAATGTTTCCTATCTACATATTGATAATGTAATTGCAAATGCGTCTGAATTCACAGGCTAATTTGCAAAGGGATCATAGGAATTCAAAAAAGTAGGGGGCAGGGGTGTGAATGTGACGGACATGTAAGGTAATTTGCACATATAAGTGACAAGGACATTGTTTATACCTCTCTGCTGCTTCCCTTGTGTCTGATTATGATTTGGAATATCAAACTCAATTTTCTTTATCTCTGTCACAAGCCACCCTGGTGCACTATCAATCCAAAGGGAAAGACCACCATCTTTACGTTTAAAATCAGGGAATTTTGGATTTACCTGCTTACATAAAAAAGTAACAATGGATCCATCAATACTACTGCTAATATCATCAGTTCTAGAAGATTTATTTAAACTCTACACAATGTAAAATCATTACCGAGCCACTAAGCTTACTACTACGGTAGTCCCACCAGTCTTTTGGATTGTCAAGAAGTTCTCTCCAGGAATTCAAAAGAGAATCACGATTTTTCTTCATGCTAGCTGAAATACAATCACTCAGTATTGAACAGTGGAATATCAAAAGACATATTATGCACAAAAGCATTACTAACATCTATATTTAAAATAAGTACAACATGGTATTTGCATGAAAATGTTTGAAAGATATAACCAGAGGCATAATTACCACAAAAAGAACAGAGAATTTTTCAGCAAAAATATATTTGTCCTAGACCACAATGAAATTGAAATCACAGATGTCTTGAGGTTTGAGCCTGCTAACATGCTTGAACAAAAAAGGAATATCAATCACTCAACCTGATGTTAACACAGTTTCAAGGATTCAGCATTGTTACTGCACAGAACCCTTGCAGAACATGCAAGAAGGTAATCTTGTAGGTTTCACACAACCCAAATCTTTGAAACCTTGTTATCCTATACAAATTACCTTCAAACAACTCCATCTGAGTTCTCCAGCCAGATATCAGAATCCCCAATGAAACAGGTGGAAGACCCTTGGCCCTAAAACTACTATACCATTCCCTCTTATAACCTTGAAACCTACAAGATTACCTATTCATTAATGTGGCTTTTTCCTATTCCTTGCAAGTGGCTAAAGGATTTAGAGCACTCAAAGTTGGTTTTTCAAAAGTAGTGGTGGAGAGCAGTTTCAGTACTATTTACGTTAAGTGTGGATCTGCAATGCTTCCTTTTAATAGGGTTTAGAAATAATAAATTTTGAGCTTTTAATAAATCCTTGCAAAAAAACTCATGGTAGGGATGGATAACCTTTGGAAAGTGTTGCGGCAGTTTAACTATGATGACAGATCATAATGGATGCATCTATCTCAATATCCTGGAGAAATTCTTATGGAATGGAATTTTGGAAGCTCATACGGTAAGGTTGAGAGACTTTCTTTCAATGTGGTTCCTTCAAAATGGGTGGAGGGTTTTCCGTTTATTTTTTAAATTGGCATAATAGGTTTTCCACAACAGCTGTCCTCTCCCTTCCACCCCAAAAGAAGACTCAAAAGTCTCTCTTGTCATTTCCCTAGTTTTAAATGGAGAATTGCTAGTTTTAAAACCTCTTTTTCTGGTTCTGAAGCAGGTCCAATATTTGAAGGCTGAGTGCTATTTAAATGTGATAAAACTCCTCATGAGGTAGTTATGATGTTGGAAAGAGGATTCAGACCATTTAGTTAGAAGGAATTGTTTAAAGAAGGAGCTCTTAAATTAAGCCTTCCCACATAAATTCACTGTGAGAAAAGGTTAAGATTGAGATAGATTATCTTCCTTGGAAAGCCATTGCAAAGACAAAGGCTTCCTCAAAATAGCAATTTTAGCCAAGGTTATCATTTAGGGGAGAACTCTTTGAGCAATAACATTTTGATGGAGAAAGGCAAGACCCAATGTATGCAATATGCACAGCAGGGGGAGGGTCAGAATGTGATGAATTAACATTATCAATCAAACATTTTGAACAAGCATAAAGGAAAAACCGAACATGAAGTTATGAATGGAAATTTATTATGAAATTAGTAAAAATTAAAGTATTGGCTCAAGTACATTGAGTAATTCTTTGGTTTCTATCTCTTCTTCTTACACTTCTTCATCTTTTCCTTGTAATCAAAATCAATTTAGCCTACAAAACACTTATCATCCTTAACATCCTCTACAAGCCTTAAAATTATAGGTTTTCCCACTTCAAATCCAGAGGGAGTCAACAGGCAGGAAAGCTGTTAATCTATCCTAGATCTGCTCCACACTATCAAAAAATTCTTCATAAATTAAAAAAAAAAAATGAAAGAGAGATGGCCCTGTTCCATCAGAAAAAGATTAAGAGCTTGATTTGTATATTGTGAAATACATAGACACCATATAATAGCATAGGGGTGGAAATATTAACATATGAATTTACCAGATTCTGTTGAGGGAGGACTCTCTTCTTTAGGTTGAGGTATATATCTCATCTTCTTTTCGGAAGATCCCTGAACAAAATTGATAGTATGCACCATAACCTGAAAAGAACAAACATTGAATATCAAAATTTATAGTATGCACCATAACCTTTCGTTTTCCTCTCTTTTTTGTTTTTGTTTTTGTTGTTGTTAACCAAATGTGATTAAATATAAGTACCTAATGTCTAACTTGTCACTAATTTAGATGCATATCTACATGGAAATGTATAATGACCAACTCCTCAACACACAAGCAGGTATTAATAAAAAAAGAGAAAATATTCTATAATTAGGTCTCAGAAATCCACATATTGGTGGTGAGTTCAAACAATGAGCATCTGCTATATGAACAGCATCCACTGCATCAGTTTTAGGCATCAAAGCCATTCCACATCTGACAAGCATCATAGATTAGTTGAGAACCATAGTACATGAAGCTCATTCCAAGTTTTTCATTTTATGGTCACCTCCTAAGATATCTAAAAACGTGAAAACAACAACAACAAAACTTTAATATCAAATTCAAGAGGGGTCAGCTATATAAATCTTTTCTTGTCATTACATTCTATTATAAACTAAATTTAGTGTGAGAACTAAATGTTCTAAATCCTTTCCAACCAAATATTTCTCAGTCACCTTAGGTCTCCATTTCTCTCTCCTCTCATCATCCATCTGGATTTGGTTATCCCTCTTAATTGGAGCATTTATAGTTATATAATAGAAATATCCAAACCAATGCAAAGGCAGTTCCTCAGCTTATCTCCACTCAGTAATACACCCAATTTGCTACAAATATCCTCATTTCTTATTTAGTCCTTCATAGAGTGACTACAGTTAAATCTAAGCATTCTCATCTCTACTACACTCATTTTTTGGATATGTAACTTAGAATAACACACAACATCTGTAGCCTAATTGTTGTTTGTTAGAATTTACCCTTTAACTTAATGGAAAAACAAACGTGAGAAGAATTCTTCAAAAATGACTATGTTAGCTAATTGTGATAATGACACTAAATTTTCTTCATTATCTTTCAACCATCAGATCTAGGACGTGTTCCATATTGCCATAGAAGAACATTAAACAGATCCTCAGGTATAACTCCAGGCATAAATTCTGATAGCTATAATTTTCTTGAGCTTCTAGTAGTTAATGGCCCATCTTATCTCATCTCTTCTTAGATAAGTAAAGGACAGTTGCTCACTCTTATGCTTACAAAAATGAGGGTTGCTTACTCTCTACAAATGCATCATGAATTGAAAAGAAATGGTCAGAGACTCTTTGCTTATTTATGATATTCCCAGATTTACATGTCTACTTTTAAAATAGAAGGTATGCACTATCCCCACCTTGAGTACCAGACTGCTTCCTCACTAATGTTCAACGAAAAGAACAGAAGAATAAAACAAAAACAGAGTCTAGTTCATTCAATTTCTATCTTGAGACCCTCATCCTCCTCTACCCGTGTAATTATGCTCTCTCTTCCTTAGAATAGGCAGCAAACTCAAAGGCATGTGCCAATTCTTCTGCACTTCCAATCTCTGAAGGAGCAAATCAGCCCCTTGGTTCAATTTGTTTGAATGCTACCACTCTGTTAATGCATCATCAATCTAGGACATGTTACCCATTTATGCAATAAATCAGTCAATTCAGTGAGACATTGCACCATGCTAAAGCATTAAAGTACAACGGTGAATCCTGAACAAACAGAAATAGAGCTCCATCTTAAATTAAAGACCTTTCCTTTGTGTGAAAATTCAATAGTCCTAAGATTTACAGCAACCTTCTTCAATGATTCCTCATTCTTTAGCAGGCCATTTGTTACCAATGCTTCTCAACCATTTGTATTTTCTGGCCCATCCCCGGCCAAGTTCCTTAATAAATGGTCAAAAAATCAAGAGCTCTAAACCAAATCTTTGTGAGGGAAGAAAGGGAATTTTCCTTGCTCTCAAAAGTCCTATTTCATTCCATCTACAAAGAAAAGCTCTTTCACAAAAAAAAAGAAAATAAATAATAATAATAAAATAATAAATAAATAAAATTCAGCCAACTTGTACAAAGTTACAGATATATATCAACAAGGACATAAAAAAAATACTCAAATATGGCATATGGACCACTCTTTGATAGTTTAATTTTTAGTATCGATGCCCAAGTCAAAATAATTGCACCTAGTAATCTAATTACATCCCATGTAAATAGGAAGACCTGACCATGGGTTTCCATACTGGAAATATACAAGGCATATTAAGTTTACCTAAATTACACAACCCTAAAATCGTTAGATGAGCTACTTCAAAAACATAAAAAAAACAAAAAATTAGAAGAGATTAAAAGCAGAGGCTGGACATCAAGTGTCAATAATCCAACATTATGCACTCATATTGTATTTACTGGAAAATTGAAAAGAACAATACAAGGCAAATAAATCTAAAACTAGATATATTACATTCGAAAGAAACCCACCACCAAAAAAATGTAACAATCATACCAACAGTAGAACTAACATTTTCTTCCCAAGGTAGCTTCTACATCAATAATAATTACCTGAAGTTGGGCTTCAGCCTCAATTGCATTGAGAGAAGGGGGATCTGCACTTAATTGTCCAGCAACATAGACACAATCGTTTTCTTTCAAGTGGCAAGCAGCAATATGCGCCAAATCACCTTCAAAAGTTATTGGAATCCTGCTGTGTTGAGAAATAAACTAAGTGAACAAAACAATACATTAAATAACAAGTATACCAACAATGATCAAGAATGTTAC
Source organism: Bruguiera sexangula (assembly GCA_020141445.1). Classification (NCBI taxonomy): domain Eukaryota; kingdom Viridiplantae; phylum Streptophyta; class Magnoliopsida; order Malpighiales; family Rhizophoraceae; genus Bruguiera; species Bruguiera sexangula. The sequence goes on along the minus strand of JAHLGP010020638.1, from coordinate 2,288,389 downwards.
ACAGCATGTTGAAACGAGCAACGAAGATTAAAGTAGAAAGATGAAATGGCGAAGGCATTAAAAAAACCAAAGGGGCAACAGACATAAGCACAAACATCATAGATCACGAAGACGATCCCCCATATAGACGAGACAAATGGCTGAGGAAAACAAACTAATATCGACTGAAAAGGGTGCTCGAAACTAATAAAACCCAAAGATTTTGTGTATGAATCAACGAAGCTAATTGCATATTATCCGCATAACAAGAAGAATGTAATAATATAAATGGCGAGAGACAGAGAGTACCAGAAAGGGGATGAATCAGGAGAAGAAGACGGGTGAAGCAGGGAAATGATGGTGGTAGCCCAGTGCTTGGCATCAGGAGAAGCGAGGAATTGGACAGGGGTTTTGACATAGCCGATGAGGTTGACAGAATTGGCAGCCTGTGGCTGAAAGGGAATCTCCCTTGGCCTCGGCCATGTTGTTGACGTTTGGCTGGCTTTGCGGGTTTTGGGGGCCCAAGAAGAAGAAGAAGTTGTTGCGTAATAACATGATTGCATATGCACCGGAATCCATAGGGCAGCAGCGGATGCTCTTCGCCATTTTCCCCATCCATTTCCATTTTTTATTACTGCCTTAACTATCCTATTATTCATCTCTCGCCTCCTCGCACAAACAGAAACACAAATCCAAATAGAAATGCACGTAGCAGCAGAGGAGCCAAAACCCTTCTGAGAGCAATTGGTGTCCGCGCACGCCTCACCGGCACTGGGGTTTAAGATTTTTCCTATTTTCTTTTTGTTTCATTTTTCCTTCTCGGCTGTGGCGAGGTTTTAAGTCTGTTGTGGATTATTTTCTATTTTTATGATGTTGTGTAAATGCTTCTTAAATAATAAAGTTTCTATCCATCAACATGGTTGTTTATTATTAGAGTTTAGGATTTTAGTTTTAAGAAAAACAAAAATTACTAATTTTTTATTATTAGCCCAAGCTCATTTGTTTTTTTTTTATGATAGTATTATGCTTCTGAAATTATTTGTTGCTCATTTGCAAACATTAAATGTAAGATTATTACTGCTGAATACATATCCCCACATTATACTTGCCTTTCTTGTGTTAAAAACACTTGCATCTTATCAACCCTTTTCATATTGATTTAAAATAAATATAAAGTTATTAATAATATTAGACACTTCTCGTATGAAGTTAAAAATAATTTGTTATTCAGTTTATTGAAATTTAAATTTAAAATTTTCAACTTTAAAATTTGGTTCTAAGTATATGGAATGTAATTTATTTTGTACAATTTCATATACGTTGGTTATGAGATTGAGGCCAGGGCTTTATACACTCAGAAGAAAAAATAACTTACGTACTTCTATAATAATGTTCATAAGCATTGATCCAAAATTTGCACAATTTCATGTCACTAAAAGAACATGTGGAAGCACAGAGAGAGTTCGTTCATAGTTTAATTAAATTTCCTGGAAAATTCCAATAGCAATTGGACTGCAAGTTCTGAAAATGGAACTCCTGGAGGATTATGGATTACAATCCTCATTCCAATAGGATACATAAAACCGAGCAATCCAAATTGTAAAGGGAAAGGTAGCAAACCCTCTATATAATATATAAATAGCAGACTGACTTCCGTTTCATGTTCTGCACATTGTCTCCACCAAGATTCTGAATCAGCTTCAGAATTGGTGTCCATCTGGATCAAGAAACTTCCTTAAGAGGCGGCCAAAGTAGTCAAGAAAGATGCAATCTTGATCCTGGATACGGTTAATTATCAGGACATGGTTGCCCATCAAAATACAGTCTTCGATGGTATCGGAGGTTTTGTTGAAATAGATTTGTTTGTGTCGCAAGTTCATGGTTCTATTGAAAAACAATGAGCGCTGGCTATGTATGTTGCTAATTTCTAGATTTGCAATTAGTAATGTTCTGTTTTTTTCCTTCTTTCTGAGCAATTAGCAATGTTATTGAGCAAGCAAATTACCATTTTGTTGTTGTGGACTTTGTCAAAAACTAATCTTGAAGCCGAGGGCTTCCTTTTAAAGCCATGTGTAATGTACATAGATTGACACCACATGGACATATTCTTTTGTACATAGATTGACACGCCAACCTATGTTTGCTGAATAACGTTGTCGAGATAATGTCAGATTTTTCAATTATTCATATTGTGCATTCCATCGTTTTCAATCGTATCCGAAAAAATATACTTTATGTTATAAATATAAAGAAAGAAATATATAAAGGGCATCTTAGTAAGAGATTATTCTTACAACTCGAGCATACAAACAAATCGTGATAAAATAATTTTATCATTACAACATAAGCTGAGCAAGGAGATGAAAATTACCAGATATTTTATCTTTCCGTGAAATGGTAAAGTATTATGCCCATATGATACAAACACATTCCTTGGAACCTGAAAGGAAATCATTTAGTCTTGGAAACATTGTTTGTTTATGTACAAATAAAGTGGTAGTAAACCCTTGGATGTGGCAGCTGGACATCATCCTCATGCAGCCTTCTTCTGCTTGTATTTCTTGGCACAGACAACGTACACCAACAAGTTTAGGACACTCAGTCCAGCTAAAAGCCAGAAGTAATAATCCAGATGGCCCTCATTCAGGTTATCTGGTATCCATCCTGTCTTTCCACCCACACTTGTGAAGTAGTTTACAACAGTAAAAATGAAAGAGCTCAGATGATTACCCCAAGATGTTGTCAGAAGTGTACGTGCGCTACAGAAACTGCGCATAGCATTTGGAGATTGCTCGTAGAAAAATTCAAGCTGCCCGATGAAGGTGAAAACTTCTGCAGCACCTACCAACATGTATTGGGGGATTTGCCAAAAGACGCTAAGAGGAACCACATCTTCGTCCGTCAACTCAAGCTCTCTGGCAAGCTGCAAGCGCTTGATCTCTACAATGGCAGCAGCTGCCATGGATAGAATTGAAACAAACAGGCCAATTCCCATTCTTTGCAATTCTGAGAAGCCCCTTCCTTTGCCCGTGAACTTCCTTGCAATTGGAACAATGACCCTATCATAGATGGGCACCCAGCAAATAACACCAACAGCAGCAAATGTTGACAGGGAGGCAGGAGGAATGGTAAATGAACCAATTGTTGTGTCCATCATCATCCCTTGTTCCACAAACATTGTAGACATTTGAGCATAGACAGCAGAAAAGACAATTCCTGTAGCCCAGAATGGGGACAATCGAATCAAAATCTTCAACTCTTCCACCTGCGTCACAGTGCAGAGCCTCCAAGAATTAGAGAAGTCCCCACTTTTTATATCAGCATCTGACACCACAGAAGCTCTATCAAGGCACCTGCAGAAGTACAGATTTATTTATAACTTCTTCTGGAAAAATCTTATATTAGTTAGTTGTTCTGAACATCTGCACATATCCTGTAAGTTATCTAAATGCTGGAAATGCTGGCCAAGAAACAACAATACAAATCTAGGCAGAAGGGGACAATTCATTCAAGATGCATGGAAGATCAAATCAAACCTCTTTACTAGTGCTTATTCCTTAATCGAAGTCAATTTATCCACAGAACCGGAAGATTATACTGAAATGAATTTGGTGTTAACGCTTTTCTCAAATTATATACAAGATAATGATTTCTATATAGCTTAGGAAGCTGAGCAATAGTGAGAAAACCTCTTGAAATCAAGGCCGGCAAAATAAAGCAGACATAAATCTATAAATCCATCAAACAACTATGCCAAAATTATCCGCAGTCCACAATTATTCCACCAAAAAAGGCACAAGTCTACAATGCAACGTGCTTGAAACCACTCTTGTAGGAGAAAATCTTCATTTCAGTATATCAATGAGTCGCAAGCAATCAAAATCTTGAGTTAGCACAATAAATAGAAGGGAAGACTCAGCAAGATTTAATGGAGGCATAATTGCCAACAGGAAGCAATTACTAAGAAAGAGGGAAAAGGTGCCTTCTCATTGTAGTTCTACATAAGCATCACTAGTTGCGACAAAAGAAGGTTCCAGCACTCCACAGAAATGGGTAGATTCAATGCATTGTAAATAAGAGTGCAAATAACTAATCTTCTCCTAAAGCTTAGGTAAGTAATAATTGCTCTCACTAGTGTTCCAACTAGGGGCCTTAAAGTCGTGTATGCATACTACAAGATGCACATTTAACAGAAGACCTTTACATTGCATGCTCCATGCATGTTGGAGATGTTCCCCTAGCTCTGTTTTGTGCATTGTGATAGATACAAACTTTTTATCACCAGAAACCCACCAAAAAATTAAAAAGGATAAGTGTATGACCTAGAAACAATTAATGCATCAACTGAGGAGAATGTAGAAATTACTTTAATCCATCACTGTGCTCCAGCTTCCTGCTTCCTTCAATGGCTGAGCTTTTGTCTTGTGTTTCATATAGGAGGCTACTATCTTTTGGGACCTCCAGGTTCCTCTTATGGAATGATGCAACCAGAACCTGGCACATCCTTGTAACAGTGCTGCCCCCTGGGTTCTGACATCTATAAAGTGGTGTTCCTGAAAAGAAGCTTGTAATGGCAATGCCCATAAACAATGCAGCAATTCCAAATCCTAGACCCCACCCAAAATTTTCTTGGATATATACCAGTAAAGTGCTTGATACAAGAGCACCAATGTTGATGGAAAAATAGTACCAATTGAAGAAAGATCCCTTCTTTGTCCTTTCCTTGGGATCGGTGTCATCAAACTGGTCTGCCCCAAAGGACGAAACACATGGTTTGATACCACCAGTCCCGAGTGCAATTAGATAGAGCCCAAGGAAAAATACCAC
>JAHLGP010020638.1:2213169-2283183 GCA_020141445.1 Bruguiera sexangula | reverse complement strand
CCCCCCCCCCCCCCCCCCCCCCCCCCCTCTTCCCCTATACGACTCTATATATATAAACCTATAGTGGATTCTCATTACATATTACTCAATTTATTATTCTATATTATTAGATTACTCCTATTACTAGACTTAGGGGACTTAGGGTATGAATCCTAAAAAAATATATCACTTAACGACTCTCTTTAATAAAGTGTAATAGGAAATTAAAGAAAACATGTGCAACACACCAATGATTGCAAAATGTGGTAACTCAGCACAACCTTAATCATCATTTGATGATTAAAGAAAAAAGAGCACTTAAGTCTAGAATGTCGTGATGACATCTTATGACATCATATTAATAAGTCAAGTTAAGGTGTTGGACATGTTTGTTGTGCATTAATTTAAATCCAAAAATTTGACAATTAAAGAAAAAAGAGCATTGAAGCCCACAAGACACCAATTAAAATATGCCTAAAAATACAAAAAGGCAACCTAAATTGATTAAGACTAAGCAAATCCCAAATTAAAGAACATAACTTTTTTTTATGATATATGAAATTAACTATAAACTGATTTTTATGGAAACATGAAAGCTATTTAAGTGCAAGTTACTAGAATAAATATGACCCATATTCAAAATTGTTGTGTCTAGCAAAACTGACCAATCACTTGCAATTCTAAATTATAATTGTTTGTTGCTTCTTATGTCAAGTTTCAAATTCCTTTAAAGCAAACACACACGCATACTGTTACAAACTTGGCCTTGATTACCCAACGACCCATGCAACACTAGCAATTCGCTGGACTCGAATGCTAGTTCAGCCTTATCCGAGAGCTAGAATGCTGCTAGCGAAAGATAGAAAGAAACACACAACGTAGACAAGAGATATGGAGAATTTGGAGAATACTATATTTATTCTTGATTTCTTGGTGTCTACAAATGAAGTCCCTAAGGCTATATATAGTTGTTCACCTCCTCAATGGAGGGCCAAGATCTATTTGATCTAACGGTCGTTATCCTCCTTCTAGAGTATTCTAACTAACTCTACATCCTACAAGAAGATAAAGGGTTTATCTACAAGATTCTAGAGGCTTCCACCATGTTCTAGAATTTGGGAGTGGTGGCTGGAATAAGCCTCTTTAAATAGTTCAGTTTTAGGCAGAATTACGTGGTGCATGACATTCTCCCCCACTCAATCTGGCGACGCCCTCGTCGCGTCCTCCTTGTAAGCCTCGATCACATTAACGTTGCTCCACAAGGTCAGCTCGTGTTCCCAACTTGCCTCGCTATCAGGCAACCCTTTCCATTTAACAAAGTACTCGATATAACTTGGATGGTTGCCTCTCCTTGGAATGACACGATGCGCCAATATTTCCTCCACGTCGCGATCTGGCATGACCGTTATGGCTGTAGGGGTCCTCTTTGACTTGCCCCTACTCGGCTCCTCCTTATCCGAATGGTACGGTTTTAGCAAGCTAACGTGGAAAACTGGATGCATCTCCAGGTGTGATGGTAGAGTTAATCGGTAAGTTAGTTTGTCAATCATTTTCTCCATTGCAAAGGATCCCTCGTAACGCCTTACTAGGCCCTTATGCGCCTTGGCAAACCTTCGGCTTTGATAGGGAAGGAGTTTCACCATCACCAAATCTCCTTCCTCAAACTCTAAGTGTCTCCTTTTGGTATCGGTCCATTTCTTTATGCGCTTGGTAGCCTTGGCCAAGTGTGCCCGTGCCATGTCGGACTTCTCATGCAAACCCTTGGCAAACTTAAATGCAACAGGACTAGGCTCTTTGTAGCCAACCGCCAATGTGTGTGGAGTCGATGGTTGTAGTCCCGTAGCAACCTCAAATGGACTAGCTCCAGTTGACTCGCTTTTTGTAGATTGTATGAGGGGCTATGTCAAGCAATTTAGCCCAATCACTCTGGTTGGCACTTACGTAATGCCTTAAGAATAACTCCAACAAGGCACTCACCCTCTCAGTTTGGCTATCAGTTTGGGGATGAAAGCTTGTGGAGAAGTTGAGTTCAAACCCCATCAGCTTGAATAACTCCATCCAAAATCTCCCGGTGAAGCGAGTGTCTCGGTCACTAACAATCGTTTTGGGGATACCCCAATATTTCACCACATACTTGAAAAATAAGCGTGTTGCATCCTCAGCTGCAAACTTTGAGGGTACAGGGATGAACACACCGTACTTGCTAAATCTGTCTACTACTACCATGATGTTGGCACATCCATCCGCCTTCAGTAGACATGTGATGAAATCCATCGATATACTCTCTCATGGCTTCTCCAGAATAGGTAGGGGTTCCAGTAATTTTGACAATTAGTGTTTCTCCACCTTGTTTTGTTGGCATACTAGACACGTTTTTACATAGAGTTTAATGTCGTCTTGCATTTGTGGCCAATAATATGCTCGTTCCACAAGTGCCAACGTGCGACGTATACCTAGATATCCTGCCCATTTCGAGTCATGACACTCCTTAATGATCGCCTTCTTTAATCCTTGTCACTTTGGCACGTAAACTCTATTGCCCTCGGTAGTGAGCAACCATCTGCAAGCCAGAACCGGCGTGTCTTCCCACTACTCGCAAATTCCTTCAAACTCTTGGCTTGTGGGTCATACTCCAATCCCTCCTTTACTTGTTTGACCAACGGGAAGTTTGGACTTGTGATAACAGCTAGTTCGACCTTTCTACTCAATGCATTGGCCACCAAGTTAGCCTTGCTTGGCTTATACTCCATCACAAAGTCGAATTCCACCAAGAATGCTTACCACCTCACTTGCTTTGGCGTCAACTTCTTTTGATTGAGGAAGTAACTTATGGTAATGTTGTCCGTCTTTACGACGAACTTGGACCCCAACAAATAATGCCTCCACGTTCGTAAGCAATGCACCATTACAGTCATCTCCTTCTCTTGGATTGTATAGCGGCACTCAGTTTCGTTTAGCTTGCGACTCTCATACGCGATGAGATGCCCCTTTTGCATTAACACACCACCAATGGCAAAATCTGAAGTATCGGTCTGTACTTCATATGGTTTGGTGTGATCGGGGAGAGCCAACACTGGCTTGTCAGCTACTGCTTGCTTGAGCACGTCAAATGCTCTTTGACATTTGGCATCCCAACTCCATGCTCTATTCTTCTTCAACAAATCAGTGAGCGGAGTTACAATAGAGGAATAACCCTTTATAAATCTTCTATAATAATTGACGAGGCCTAAAAAGGATCATACCTCAGTCATTTTCTTTGGTGGCTCCCAATCATGGATGACTTGCACCTTGGACTTGTCCATCCATAGTTTGCCTCTGCCAATGATGTGCCCTAAGAATGTGACCTCTCGTTGAGCAAATGCACATTTCTCCTTCTTCACGTATAGCTCGTGCTCTCTTAGTACTTAGAAAACTTGTCGTAGATGTTCAATATGCTCGTTCAACGTCTTACTATAGACAACGATATCATCCAAATACACTACGACAAATTTATCAAAAAACGACTCGAATACTTGATTAATAAGAGTGCAGAACGTGGTAGGAGCATTAGTAAGTCTAAATGGCATAACCAAGAACTCAAAGGAGCCATACCTTGTAACATAAGCGGTCTTTGGCTCATCTCCTTCTGCAATCCTCATTTGGTAATATCCCGATATCAAATCCAACTTCGTGAACCACCGCGCTTCACTTAGTTGATCTAACAAATCAGCTATCAATGGAATGAGATATTTGTTCTTCACGGTTATTTTGTTGAGTGCCCGATAGTTGACGCACAACCGAAGTGACTCGTCATGCTTCTTTTGGAAAAGCACCGGTACACCATACGGAGTCTTTGACGGTTGAATATAGCCCGCATCCAATAGCTCCTTAAGTTGCCTCCTGAGTTCCTCCAACTTCAGGGGTGCCATATGGTAAGGCACCGCAGCAGGTGGTCTTGCACCAGGGACCAATTCTATTTTGTGATCCACCTCACGTTTAAGTGGGAGCTTCTTTGGCAAATCGGGAGGCATAACATCTTTAAACTCCACTAGGATGTAAGAGACTTCCTTCGGTAGGACATTCAATGATGACGTATCCTTTCCATCCTTCAAGGATATAAGAAAGGTGAGTTGCGACTTCTTGACACCTTTCGAGAGTTGCATGGCCGAAATTTGCCTAGATTGAAGGCTAGTCTCCTTAGCCAAGGGCATCATGCATGTATTGCCTTCCTCTAAGATGCACATTGTATTGGCAAAGAGGATAGGCATGGCCTTAATGCGGTCCATAAACTCCATACCAAGCACAATTGGATAATCATCCATTGGCACAATAGAAAAGTCTATAAGACCACACCATTCACCGATATGTACCTCTACACCATGAGCAGTGCCAAAAATCGACTTTGGCTCCGAATTTACTGCCTTGAGCCATCCTTACTCCTTGCTGTATTTGACGCCCAATCGCCTTGCTTCCTCTTCTTGAAGGAAGTTATTGGAAGCTCCAGTATCTACTAAGACTTTAACCACTTGGTTACTCACCTTGGTTTTCATGTATAACCGTCCTTTCTTTTCGGCCTTTGGCACTTCGACCTTGGCTTTGATGGCATTGAGGATTTGTAGGGATCCCGTCCTCGTCTCTTCGCGTTGTTGCTGCTCCTATCTTTCTTCAACAAGGGCAGAAAGCTTGGCTTTCTTTTGGCAATCCCTTATCTTGTGCGGCTCGTCGTAAAAGTAGCACTTGAGAGGAGGCATGTCGCTGCTTTGACCCTCCTTGGTGTTCCTCCCTTCCTCAGGTGCGTTAAACTTGTGAAAATGCCCTTTGTTCAAGGAACTCTCTTCCCCGCTCTTTCCCTTGCTAGCCTTGTCATTTTGAGACTTAGGCTTTTCGAACTTCCGGAACTCGATTAGTGATTCGACAATGGAAATAACGGTTGCCAGATCTTGAACACCATGTCTTTGGATCTCCATCTTTGTCGGGATAACCAGGAATTTCCAGCAACACTTCGGAGAATTCCTTCACATACTCTCATATGCTTCCCTTTTGTTGAAAGTGCCTCAGCTTTGCTCTCGCCTCTTCCTCGGCGTTCTCCGGATAGAATTGCCACTTGAGTTCTTTGTTGAACTCGTCTCATGTGTTAATGATGCAAGTACCTCTTTTAATGTCGCCATACCTTCTTCTCTACCATACCATTGCAGTATCCACGAGGTATAAAACAACATTATCAATCTTTTTGGCATCCTCCGTGACTTCAAGTGCCTTGAAGTATTGTTCCAAGTTCCATAGAAAATTATCAACCTCCTTCGTGTTCCTTGACCCATTATATGCCTTAGGCCTTGGGACATCCACCTTTGAAGGAGCTGCGACTACCGTTGGCAAGACGATGCTCCCACTTTGGGCAATTGCCTTTTTGCAAAGGAGTAGCTCATCCTTGGTCTCCTTTAACTCGTTGGAGACTCTCTCGAGCTCTTCCTTCAACGTCCCAACCTCACGATGGAGGGATTCCTTCAAGGTCTTCACTTGGCCTAGACACCTTGACATGGCCTGGTTTAAGGCACCTTGCAACTCCTTACGAAGCTTTTCATTCTCTTTCTCGAGCTCGTCGATGCGTTGATCTACTACCTTAAACTTTTCTTGCTCATCAGCCATAACAAGCTCCACCTTTGCGAGCCTTACGTTGGTGTCTTCCAAGACGTCCCTCGACCTTGATCTCCCTCTCTTTGGTTGCTTCTTTGTTTCGTCAACCACGTGGGTAATCTCACTGTGTGGACCAGCCATCCTTATCAACCGAGTGTGCTTGCTGCTTGTAGAATCTTGGCTCTAATACCACTTGTCACGGACTTGGCCTTAATTACCCAACGACCCATGCGGTACTAGCAATTCGTTGGACTCGAATGCTAGTTCAGCCTTCTCCAAGAGCTAGAATGCTGCTAGCGAAAGATAGAAAGAAGCACACAATGTAGACAAGAGATATGAAGAACTTGGAGAATATTATATTATTTTTGATTTCTTGGTGTCTACAAATGAAATCCTTAAGGTTATATATAGTTGTTCACCTCCTCAATGAAGGACCAAAATCTATTTGATCTAACGGTCGTTATCCTCTTTCTAGAGTATTCTAACTAATTCTACATCCTACAAAAAAATAAGGGGTTTATTTATAAGATTCTAGAAGCTTTCACCATATTCTAGAATTTGGGAGTGGTGGCTGGAATAAACATCTTTAAATAGTTCAGTTTTGGGCAGAATTACGCGGTGCGTGACAATACGCACGCACACACGTGCACAAATACAATGTTATGGTCGTAATAGAAAGAATGAGGTTCAAAAAGTTAGATTGCATAAGAAAGAGAAAGAGAGAAAGAAAGAGAGAGAAAAAGAGAAGGTAAATGAAATTGTATTAATTTCTGATGTGTTTTTCCATATTTTTGTCTCCAAATAGGCCTCCTTAACTTAGTACCTAACCTGTTATGTTGTGCTATTAAGGTATAGATGATTCCGGATCCTAACATCTCCCCTCACCTAAAAACTTCCTTGTCCTTGAGGACTTAACTATTCCTAATTTAATTGTCTGATTGGTCCCAACCTGGAAACTGGCCATCAATGGTGGAGTATTCCTTCTAGGTTGCTTCCTCGAGTGTCAAGTTTGCCTATTGGACTAACACTTGCATGACAGTGCGGTTTTTTCATTTAATCAAGCGGCATTGAAAGATGGCCATAAGCTTAGTCTTAAATTGTCCATCTTCGGCGATAGTAGGTAATTGCAATAAGGCAACATAGCGACTGCCAATTGCCCTCTTTAGAAGTGATATGTGAAACAATGGGTGTATCGTGCTACCTAGAGATAGCTCTAACTTGTAAGCGATTGATCCACTCCTCTCCAGAACCCAGTAGGGCCCATAAAATTTAGAAGTAAATTTCAAGTTTAAACCCAAGACAACGCTTGTATGTTGATACAACTATAGTTTGAGGTAGACAAACTCGCTGACAGAGAATTGTCGCTCAGTCTATCGTTGGTCAACAAAAAATTTCATTCGTTGCTGTGCTCATTGTAATTGTTCCTTCAGTAGGGCGGAGAGAGTCTGTCATTCCTAGACGAATTTGGCTAGAGAGTCCACTTTTATTTGTTCCGCCGACGCCAGGGCAATATGAAGAGGGGGTTGCCCATATAATGCCTCGAACGGAATCATGTTAATCGTCGTGTGGTGGGAAGTGTTGTACCACCATTCAGCAAGAGGAAGCCACTGGAACCACTAGCGGGGTCACAGGTACCATATACACCATAGGTAGCTGTCAATGCAATAGTTGACTCATTTCGTTTGACTGTCCGTTTGTGGGTAGTAAGCAGAGCTGAAATTGAGGTAGGAACCTTCTAACCAGAACAGCTCCCTCCAAAACTAACTAATGAAGAGTTGGTCACGATCAGTGACAATGGTGGTCGATGAACCATGTAATTTGAAAATTTGTTTGAAGTAGACTTGAGTAACGTCCAATGCAAATAGGGAATGGCTTAACCCAATGAAATGGGCAAATTTAGAGAAGCAATCCACCAAATGATGTTCTTTCCTTCCAATGACGGGAGCCCAAGGTAAGGAACGCCTTTTGATTTGCATCTCTAGCATACTCTATAGGTTCTAATCCATTCCTGGACGTCACGCTTCATTGCTGGCCAATTAAAATAAGCCTTAAGTTAGTTATAAGTAGCCTAGACACCTGAATGCTCGCTAACAGCGGAGTCATGCAAAGCTTGAATCAACTTGGAGCGGAGTTCTCCCTTACTTCCAATGTAGATCCTCCCCTTCCTCTTTAGCAATCTACTGTCAAACCTCAGGCCAAATTTCGTAAAGGAAGAATTTGAAACAAATTGAATTAGTTCAAGCACCAATTGATCCCTATCATAGCTACTCCCTATCTCCTTCTTCCATTAAGGGACATGATTGCTTAACATTGTGCTTCCTATTAGCGAGACAGAGCATCTCTAGCTATGTTTCCCTGACCCTTTTGGTACACAATGTTGTAATCTAGCCCAAAAGCTTGGTGATACCCTTCTGTTAGCTATATAGCGTGGTCAGTTTTGATCTAGAAACAATGTCCCTCTAAGTAGTGCCTCCATTTGGTCATTGCTAGGATTGTGGCCAGGAACTCTTTCTCATAGATGAAGAGCCCCTAGTTGCGTGGTGTGAACAACTTACTAAAGTATGCCAACAGGTGTCCGTCTTGCAATAGCACCGCTCCCATTTTTGTGCCACATGCGTCGGTCTCCACGGTGAAGGTTTTGCTAAAGTCTGGCAAGGCGAGTACAGGAGCTGAACACATGGCTTCCTTCAGTCGATTAAAGGCTTCTTAGGCCTCCTAACTCCAACTCAAGTTAACCTTTTTTAATAGCTCCATCAACGGCTTGCTAATCATTCCGTAATGCAATATGAACTTCCAATGGTAGCCAATCAGCCCTAGGAACCCCGTAAGCTCCTAACTATAATTGACACAGCACAGGCCAATTTCTCATGACCTCAATTTTGTCTCAATCCGTGGATATCCCTTCCAGTGAAATGATATACCTGAGGTACGCAATGCGATTTTGGCCAAATGAATACTTGGACAGCTTGGCGTACAAGCAATGTTGCTTGAGAAGGGCGAGGACTCGTCGGAGATGCTTGAGGGTGGTCTTCCAAACTCGCATTGTAGACTAGAATGTCCTCTAAAAATAGCAGTATGAATTTTCTCAATTCTGTCAAGAACACTCGATTCATCAACGATTGGAATGTCGTTGGAGTATTAGTCAACCCAAAGGGCATAACTTTAAATTCAAAATGTCCGTGATGGGTGCAGAAGGTCATCTTCCCAATGTCCTCCTCCTGTACTCGAATTTGATGGCAACCCATCCGTAGGTCCAATTTGAAAAAGAATCGTGACCCGCGTAACTTGTCCAACAAGTTGTCGATGATCGGAATCAGGTACTTATCCTTGATGGTAACCTCGATTAGGTGCTCATAGTCGACACAGAATCACCACGTACCATCCTTCTTCTTCACCAGCAGAACCGGAGAGGCAAATGAGCTCGTATTATCTCTGATGATCTCTGCCCTCAACATCTCTTGTACCTACTGTTCAATTTATGATTTCAAGTAGTAAGGGTAGCGGTATGGACGCACATTGATTGGTGGTGCACCGGGTTTGATGTTGATTTGATGATCTTGATCCCTTACCATTGACATTGACTTGGGTTCGCTGAACACGTTGATAAATTCCCCGATCAATGGCTGTAGTGGTGGAGGAACCCCAGAGGGCTGAACCTCGAGCGCCCAGGCCAGCAAATGGATTTGGGCTCCCCGATCTAGTCTCCTAATTACCCATCCATTCTTTGCTCCATTATTTTCGTAAGGCCTGCCTTGGTCCTATGGCCTGTCATCACCACGGGCTGGCTCTCTTTCCTTATTTCCATTTTCATGGATCTGAAGTCCATTTTCACTGGACTGTGTAGTGTTAGCCAGTCGACCCCCAGTATGATGTCGCACGACCCAAGGGGAAGTAGCGGACATCCATGGCGAAGAGGTGCCCCTACATCCTCCAAACGGAGGCTTGACATTCCTCCGTCAATAGTATCTTCTTGCCATTGGCTACTGTTACTTCCATCAGCAACGTGGAGATGCATTCACATGACAATTCTTGGACCCTTCCTGTGTCCAAGAAGCTGTGGGTGCTGCCAGGGTCTACCAATATCACTAGTGGCAATTGATTCACAACTCTGATTAGTTTGACAGTACTACTCTCAGAGTGTCCAGTGATGACGTTCATTAAGATCTCACCATTCGTCTCATGAGCAGATCCTTTATTGGTGATGGCTCGGTCATGGAACGTCACCCTCAATTACCTCACCTTCGAGTGCGTGGAGCATTTTTCGAGAGCATTGGTGGCCATATGTATATTTATCCCTGCATTAGTAGCAAATACCGACCTTCTTCAATTCCTCCCATTACTTGTGGTCGGGTTGCGTGGCCCGCTGAATGGAGTCCTGTATTTCCTTGGCCGCTGGCACGGTGGTAGCTGTTAGTGGTTTGTTCAAATGGCTTTGTTTTCCCTTCTTTTTGACGGCACCCACGGCTATCTCCTGTAGGACCACGGACTCGAAGGCTTCCTCGAGTGTGGATGGTCGGAGCATCTTCACCATTGGTTAAATCTCCTCGTCAAGTCCACTGATGACGGGTTTTCAGCTAGCAATAGGTAATGGAGTTCCTTAAATCGCTCTTGATATGTCTTCATTCCTGACGTTTGATGAAACTTGTAGAACTCCTCTGTGACGTTTAGTAGAAATGGATCCCTAAAACGGTGGCATAGGTCCTATTCAAACATGAGCCAAGATCCGTTTGGCTTGGCTGCCGACCACCCCTACAGCTAGGTGTTAACCCAGCCATCCAAGTGTAATGCCACGGTCTCCAGCCTATCGTTCTCCGCCACCCCATAATACTAGAAATAGTGATTGCATTTCTGCAACCACGCTCATGGATTCTCACCGTCGAAGTTTGATAGCTTCAATTTCGGTGACTTTGGGGGTGGTCGTTGACTCCTGAAGTTGGGCAATCCCCTGGCGAAACTTCCTTCTCTTGAATCCAGGGGCTGAATCCTAGGAGACAAAAGGATTCCGCACTCTGCAGAATTGTCTGTCATTCCCACTACCCCTTCCTTGTCCGCATAATGGACTGGAGCTCGCGCGGTGATCGTTTCCACCACCTGTTACATGGCTGCCTTAGTTTCAAGCCGAAAGCTCTCCATAAGCTGCCTTTCCAGTGCCTGAACTTGGTCAGGGAGAAACTCTAATGGATGCAGCTTCTCAACCAGCGATTGAATCACTTGCCCGTGTCACCGGAGTTGCTCATCTACCACCTTGAGTCTTGTGTTTTTAGTCATGTTTAGATGACATTTCCTTGACAAAGTCGGAGTGTGCACTGAAGGTCGTCGCTTTGATACTAATTTGTTACGACAGTAATAGAAAGAACGGGGTTAGGTGAGAAAGAGAAAGGAGAGAAAGAGAAAAAGCGAGAAGGTAAATGAAATTATATTAATTTTCAATGTGTTTTTTCTATATTTCTGTAGATATATATATATATATATAGACCTCCAAATGGGCCTCCTTAACCTAGTACCCAGTGTTATTGGGCTAACACACACAAAAATAAAGAAACAGGAAAAAAGTTCCACGCTTTCTGAAAATCAATCTTCCCTATGCGTCTTAGCATCTTCATGACCCCAAGAAAATCAAATAACCAAAACCCATAAATTCGAAGCAACCCACGTCCGCAAATCGATTCAAAAACCCATATACCAAGAGTTTGATGATTACAAGTGGGTTAACAGCCGAAAGGGTGACAGTTGATCATATGTTACATACAAGTTCGACCCAGATGAGGAAAGTCAAAGAAGTGAGAAGAACCTGTTGAAGAAATCCATCTTCTAGGAGAGAAGTCTGCTCCTCCACGGAAACCATCTTTCCTTTTTCCCTTGTGTGTCCCTTTCCTGAACAATATCTGGCGCGTGCGACTGAGATTCCAAAAGACCAAAAAAAACCACGAGGAGAGAATCTTGTATCTATCTACCAGTCCTTAAATTCCAGGAACAAATATAAGAGGGAGAGAAAGAAGAGGCGAAGAAGGTCTAATTAAACCACCATCTACGAGATACGTAGGCCAGCCATAGGAATGTTGGATTGGATAACGTAGAAGATTCTACTGCGGACATTGTATTAGTTTTCATGCGACTTTTCAGGTTAGAGCTGATGGGCTGGCACACAAATGAACTCAACTTAAGATATATATATATTTGAACGGGACTCAACTTAATATTTTGTATTTTTTTTAAATAGAATAGAATAATAATGTTATGGACCTTATAAAAAATAATAATGTTGGATAGATAATATATCTGCCTAATAAAAGAATTTATTATTTTTATTAAAAATATATATTTTTATTTAAATAAAAAATAAAATAATTAAATTTTGAATATTTTTTCTTTTCAAGAAAAAAGATAAGTATGAAAATATAAAGAAAAAATAAAAAGAATAATTTAAGATTATTTTTCTTTTTTATAAACTATTTTTTATTTTTTTAATAATAAGTATTTATGTTGTTTAAATTTTAAATATATATATATATATATATATTATTAATAAAAATTAAATAAGTTAAATAAATAAAATACATATTATAATTATAATTTTATTAAAATTATAAACAAAATTACAAAAAAATATTAATATTAAATACTATGAATTATTAAAATTTATTAAAAATTTTGAACATTAATTTTATTAATAATAAGATGTACTAATCTTAGATTTATCTTATATACAGATTATTAGATTTATTAAAAATATCTATTTTTATATTTTATGTAAATAAAAAATTTTAAAGTAATTTTTGAAGAAAGTCAAAAAAAAAATTATTATGAGTATTTTTATTTTAAAAATATTAAATTTAAAAATATTTTTTTCTCACTAGCAGCAAAAGTTTCTATTTGCTGGGAAACGACAATGTAACATCTTACCATCAAACCAAGCATGAGAACGATTACAAATGGTAATTGCAGTTGGTGAGGAAAATAGTGAATTAATTATACGCACACACGATAATAAACTCTAAATAGTGGAGGCTTGCAATAAGAGACAGCATAACAAGAGGAAAGAAGATGAGTATTCGACGCAATTTTCACCAGCCGATACTGAATTCTATTCATATACATCATTATGATTCATATGCTACTATTACACGATATAATGACAACGAGCTAATTATAATTGTTTGTAATTACTAGCAATTATATGCTCTTTTACTCAGTATCCCCCTACATGTCCTTATTTACAAATTAATCGCCTTCTCTCTCACTTTTACTGCAAAAGTTTCTCAAGATATAAATAATGAATTAGATGTGCCTATATCGCTTTTGTCTTTCTAGTAAGGCAGACGTTAGGCTAGTTTAGAGGAGGAAAAAGAAATTCATTACAAGAAAGAGCAAGGGAAAGGTCAAAGCGAAAGGAGTTGACTTTATTGCTATTCTTCTTCCATTATACATTTTGTATAAATGGTGAAAGGCTATAAATGTTACATACAAAGAAACAAAAAGAATTGTTTTTAATCCATTTTTTTCTTTGTCTTCATTTTAATCAAGGGAAAATATTTCTTTACATAGATAAGTCATTACACAAGAGGTTTACAAGTTTTTTTTCTTGGGGGGGGGGTGTGGGATTGAACGCTAGAACTAGTTCTACTCATGATATTGTTTGCCACCCAATCAACAATCACATATGTACTTCTACAAATAACCTTATAAGAGCATTCATTAATTGCCTTTAAATTTTGTTTTGGTGTCTTAGATTAGAGGTCCTATCTCTTAGAGACAGTCTTGCTTTCTCCCTACGATGGCTTGGTACGCAATCAAAGTGTTATTTTGCTTCCTCCCTACAATCTTGCTTCACCAAGAGGCCTCATTAGCTAGGTGGGGTGCATATAATTTTGCTACACTGTGTTATTGCTTGCATGTCTAATAAGAGTTATGTAAGGATCAACTCTTCCTTGCTCCATGCAACTTTCGTTTCTTCTCTTGTAAATGTGCCGGTAAGTGGGGGTTGCCTTATTAATAATGTCAGACTTCCCGATTATTCATGTTGTGCATTCCATTGTTTTCAATCCTATCTGAAAAAGTAAAATTCATGTTGTGAAGATGAAAAAGGAAATGTATAGAAGGCATCTTAATAAGCGATTATTTTTACAAATCGAACGTACCAACAAATCATGATAGAATAATTTTTTCATTATACAGATGCTTATAAGCTGAATAAGAAAATGAAAACATTGTTTGTTTATGTACAAATAAATTGGAAGTAAAACCTTAAGGTGGCTACTGGACATTATCTTCATGCAGCCTTCTTCTGCTTGTATTTCTTGGCACAGACAACGTACACCAACATGTTTAGGAAACTCAGTCCAGCTAAAAGCCAGAAGTAATAATCCAGATGGCCCTCATTCAGGTTATCTGGTATCCATCCTGTCTTTCCACCCACACTTGTGAGGTAGGTTACAACAGTCAAAATGAAAGAGCTCAGATAATTACCCAAAGATGTTGTCAGAAGTGCAAGTGCGCTACATAAACTGCGCATAGCATCTGGAGATTGCTCGTAGAAAAATTCAAGCTGCCCGATGAAGGTGAAAACTTCTGCAGCACCTACCAACATGTATTGGGGGATTTGCCAAAAGATGCTAAGAGGAACTGCAACATCTTCATCCGTCAACTCAAGCTCTCTGGCAAGCTGCAAGCGCTTGATCTCTACAATGGCAGCAGCTGCCATGGATAGAATTGAAACAAACAGGCCAATTCCCATCCTTTGCAATTCTGAGAAGCCCCTTTCTTTTCCTGTGAACTTCCTTGCAATTGGAACAATGACCCTATCATAGATCGGCACCCAGCATATAACACCAATAACATCAAATGTTGACAGGGAGGCAGGAGGAATGGTAAATGAACCAATTGTTGTGTCCATCATCATCCCTTGTTCCACAAACATTGTAGACATTTGAGCATAGACAGCAGAAAAGACAATTCCTGTAGCCCAGATTGGGAACATTCGAATCAAAATCTTCAACTCCTCCACCTGCGTCACGGTGCAGAGCCTCCAAGAATTAGAAAAGTCCCCACTTTTTATCTCAGCATCTGACACCACAGAAGCTCTATCAAGGCACCTGCAGAAGTACAGATTTATTTATAACTTCTTCTGGAAAATTCTTATATTAGTTAGTTGTACTGAACATCTGCACATATCCTGCAAGTTATCTAAATGCTGGCCAAGAAACAACTATACAAATCTATGCAGAAGGGGACAATTCATTCAAGACACATGGAAGATCAAATTAAACCCCCTTACTAGTGCTTATTCCTTAATTGAAGTCAATTTATCCACAGAACCGGAAGATTATACTGAAATGAATTTGGTGTTGATGCTTTTCTAAAATTATATACAAGATAATGATTTCTGCATAGATTAGGAAGCTGAGCAATAGTGAGAAAACCTCGTGAAATCAAGGCCAGCAAAATAAAGCAGACATAAATCTATAAATCCATCAAACAACTATGCCAAAATTATCCATAGTCCACAATTATTCCACAAAAAAGGTACAAGTCTACGATGCAACATGCTTGAAACCTCTCTTGTAGGAGAAAATCTTCAGTTCAGTATATCACTGAGTCGCAAGCAATCAAAATCTTGAGTTAGCACAACACATAGAAGGGAAGACTCAGCAAGATTTAATGGAGGCATAATTGCCAACAGGAAGCAATTACTAAGAAAGAGGGAAAAGGTGCCTTCTCATTGTAGTTCTACATAAGCATCACTAGTTGCGACAAAAGAAGGTTCCAGCACTCCACAGAAATGGGTAGATTCAAGGCATTGTAAATAAGAATGCAAATAACAAATCTTCTCCTAAAGCTTAGGTAAGTAATAATTGCTCTCACTAGTGTTCCAACTAGGGGCCTTAAAATCGTGTATGCATACTACAAGATGCACATTTAACAGCAGACCTTTACATTGCATTCTCCATGCAAGTTGGAGATGTTCCCCTACCTCTGCTTTGTGCATTGTGATAGATACAAACTTTTTATCACCAGAAACCCACCAAAAATTAAAAAGGATAAGCAGATGACCCAGAAACAATTAATGCATCAACTGAGGAGAATGTAGAAATTACTTTAATTCATCACTGTGCTCCAGCTTCCTGCTTCCTTCAATGGCTGAGCTTTTGTCTTGTGTTTCATATAGGAGGCTACTATCTTTTGGGACCTCCAGTTTCCTCTTATGGAATGATGCAACCAGAACCTGGCACATCCTTGTAACAGGGCTGCCCCCTGGTTTCTGAAACCTATAAAGTGGTGTTCCTGAAAAGAAGCTTGTAATGGCAATGCCCATAAACAATGCAGGAATTCCAAATCCTAGACCCCACCCAAAATTGTCTTGGATATACACCAGTAAACTGCTTGATACAAGAGCACCAATGTTGATGGAAAAATAGAACCAATTGAAGAAAGATCCCTTCTTTGTCCTTTCCTTAGTATCAGTGTCATCAAACTGGTCTGCCCCAAAAGACGAAACACATGGTTTGATGCCACCAGTCCCGAGTGCAATTAGATAGAGCCCAAGGAAAAATACCACATACTGAGCTGCAGTTGCTGGAGGACACAAAGAACCCACACATTCAGCTGGCCTTAGGGCAGGAACTGATGCTGAGAGAGTCAATGTACACATCCCCTGCACCAGTTAACTGCTTTACAATATGCAGCACACTGTAATACCATCAAGGCAAAGAAAAACATGCAAGAAAGAGAAAAAGAAAAAAGCGTGCCCTCACTTTTCTACAATAAGTCAGTCTTTATCCCTCACTTGATATGGCTAATATTGCCTTAGTCTATAAGCATTCACACAATTAAAGAAACCCTCATCCAGTGTTTTCAAGTTTTCACCATGATTTCTAATGCCATTGAAACAACAAACTTTACACACAAAATATTGAATGGAGTTCCCTAGAATAACACCTGAAAAGAAAAGTTCACAGAACTAGAAAATATCATCAAAAAGGAGCTATCTGACACACCTTCCACCTTCCACTTTCCTCATCATCCCTCTCTCAATTGTTCCCAACTCTTCACTTGCTATGGTTAGTGATTTACCTTTTATTCTTACAATTTAAAAACAAATTTTAATAAATCGAACATGGTCTTCAACAAGTCTTGTAAAATGAATAATTTGTTTTACGTCTGCTGATGGTGCAATAGGGTGCTATACTTGCTGAAGGAAAAGCTAGAAAGAAAACTTGCTTAATATTCTAGAATAGGTTCAGGCACATTAATGCCACAATAAAACTTTAAAATAAAATTCTGATATGTAAGCTGAATAGAGTAGTCTTTTTTCCCTCTTTTCTCTCTCTCTCTCTCTCTCTCCTGACCCAAAGTTGTTTTAAAATGAAAGGATTTTGCATAGAAAGTTTCAAAACCAGAAAGCTCCTGATAATTTTCCAAAATACATCCATAGTTCCTTCTATCCTGTCAAAACATAATATGGGCACCAGAATGACCTCTACAATTCATATTCCTTTCTAATGAAGCATTAAACTGTTGTGTCAATGTGAAAAAAGAAGATGTCAACCAGGGAGCAGAATATAGCATACAGAATGATGGCAATGCACCTATGTTGAAAAAATATTAGCCAGAAAATTAGTGCCATATGCCTGATTGATGCAAGGATAAAGAGAAATGCTTGGTAAAGGAACTGAAATGATTTATCTGTCTATAGCCTAGTTGGAAAATGTAAATAGAGGTCAGTGGTAAATACTATAAAATAAATTGTGGAGAAAGCAGCAATTGTCCAATATCTTCCCCAATACGCATCTGCTAATATGGCTCCAATGAGGGGTGCAAGGTAGCAAGTTCCTGCCCAGGTGGTTACATTTCTTGCAGCAGAAACATTTCCTTCATGTAGCTTGGTGGTAAGATATGTAACAAGATTAGTGGCTATCCCATAGTACGCCAAACGTTCACAACATTCAGTACCTGTATGGTAGAGCACAAATGTCAACAGGATGCTCAAAACATGAAACAATACGAAGACGAATTAATGCAGCATCCAAAATAAAAGGGCATAAAATAATACCACACCTAAAATAAATGGGCATGCTCTCCATTTTCCAGTTTTCTGCTTCAGGACAGGCTTCCCATAAAAATCTACAGAGCCATCTCCTGTGTAGAGTCCATTGCTGTCATTCTGAATATATAACATAACAAAATACATGAGTCTAGTTTGTTTCTGCAGTAGAAATCCTAAAGAGAAGACATAAGCTTTGTATAATGGGCATGTAAAGTAACTGAAAATGACCAAATGAAGCAATAATTCTGTCAATAAAAATTTCTCATTGGATTTCATCTGAACTATATAATTTCACAGTGAACAAAGAAACTAATGTTTATTCTCTGAATTAATGCACAAAAAAGTAAAGGCCATGTACTGATCTGCTCTATATCATTATTGTGGATAGAAATCATCAAAACTAGTCAAGACAAGAGATCACAGCTCGATTTGAATCTCCCTCTTGACCACACACCCTCCCCCAAAGAAATAAAAAAAATCTAAAATCCCCTGTAATTGCAACTTATGCCCACATAAAGAACAGTTAAGTGAAAAGTTCAACATTCCTCATATTCTACAGGGTGCAATCTAACAATCACACTTCCCTCTCTCACACACATGGTGTAGAAAATCTTCTTTGGTTCCCTTTGTAATGACTTAAGCCTAAATCAAGAATAGGTTGTTGAAAAGTCTTAGCAGTCCTTATTCTACATGGATGCAGTGTCTTAAATTGAACTGCCACAGCCAACCATTTGTTTCGTAACCACATGTTAAAAAACAGTTTAGGATCCCATCAAAAAGCAACAAAAAAACGAAACAGATTAGGGGCATATTGATCACAGTCCACAACATAGGAAGTTCACAATTGAACTCTCCAAACCAATAGCATTATGCCCATTTGGTAAAAGGGAGTATGGATGAATCAGTTGATCACAAAATTGATCTTGAAATGAAGAAACGTATCACTCATCGATCCCCCCACTCTTAATGAAGTGTAATAGGAAATTAAAGAAAACATGCACAACACACCGATGATTGCGAAGTATGGAAACCTAGCACAAACTTAATCATTGTATGATGATTAAAGAACGAAGAGCACTGAAGTCTAGAATGCCGTGATGACATCTTATGATATCACATCAGCAAGTCAAGCTAAGGTGCCAGAAATGTTTGTTGTGCTTTAATTTAAACCCAAAAATCTGACAATTAAAGAAAGAAGAGCAATGAAGCCCACAAGAAACCAACTAATATGCCTACAAACACAAAAAAGGCAACCTAAATTGATCAAGACTAAGCAGATCCCAAATTAAACGATATAATTTTTTTAAGATATATGGAATTAACAATGAACTGATTTTCATGGAAACTTGAAAGCTGTTTGAGCGCAAGTTACTAGAATAAACAGGAACCATACTCGAAACCATCGCGTCCAGCAAAACTGACCAAACAATCACTTGCAATTCTAAATTCTAATTGTTTGTTGCTTCTCGTGTCAAGTTTCAAATTCCTTTTAAAGCACACACACAATCACAAAAAAAAAAAAAAGAAAAAAAGAAACAAGAAAAAAGTTCCATGCTTTCTGGAAATCAATCTTCCCTATGCTACTTAACATGTTCGTGACCCCCAGAAAATCAAATAACCAAAACCCATAAATTCGAAGCAACCCACGTCCGCAAATCGATTCAAAAACCTATATACCAAGAGCATGATGATTACAAGTGGGTTAACAGCCAAAAGGGTGACGGCTGATCATATGTTACATACAAATTCGACCCAGATGAAGAAAGTCAAAGAACTGAGAAGAACCTGTTGAAGCAATCCATCTTCTAAGAGAGACGTCTGGTCCTCCACGGAACCCATCTTCCCTCTTTCTCTTGTGTGTCCCTTTCCTGAACAAAATCTGGCGCGTGCGACTGGGATTCCCAAAGGCCAATAAAGCACGAGGAGATAATCTTGTACCTATCTACCAGTCTTCAAATTCCAGGAACAAATATAACAGGGAGAGGAAGAGGAGATATGTGGGCCGGCCATAGGAATCTCGGGTTGGATAACGTACAAGATTCAACTATGGACATTGTATTAGTCTTCATGCGACTTTTCAAGTTAGAGCTGATGGGCTGGCACACAAACGAACTCAACTTAATATATATATATACACACACATAATACAATTAGTTTACTATTAATGATTTGTATTTAAATTCCAGGGAATTTATTTCTTTAGTATTTCAATTTTTATTGTAAAAAAAATTTTTAACTTAACTGAAATTCAATTTAAAATGATTTAGAATTATACTAATTAAAAATCAAATTAATATGAAATACAAATAATTTTGATTCAAAAAATTTAAAAATAAAAAATAATTTAAAATTTAATATATTCAAAATTTTGTCAATCTAAACCAAACCTGGTCCGATTTGTACTTCACTTGATCGGGGCACTTGCCACTTCCTCTAGTCAAACTATCCCATGTTTTCCTATCCTTTTTTTTTTTTTTTTTTGGGTGTTTTTGAGCAAGAAGATGGATATTTTTATTTAATCAGAGCACAATCGTACATCTTCCTGAATAAGAGCGTAAACAAAATGTGAACAAAAATCATGATGCAGTTGCTCGGTTCTTCCAGTCAAAGGATAACTTTGCTAGAGAATGAGCTTGTCACGGCACATAGAGAGAGAGAGAGAGAGAGAGAGCAGAAAACATGGGGACTTTGAAGACAAAACTTGGATGTCTTCCACGAGTTGTTCGACTGTGGTATTTACTTGTTTAGACTTTTGGATAGCTTGAACAGCAGCAATTAGACAGTCCGATTCCACACAGATATTAGCATAAGACATGTCCCTCGCCACTCGAACTGCTTCACGAATGGCTAGTAGTTCTGCTGCTTCAGCTGCGAAGGCAACGGGAACGGGCGTTGAGAGGGTGAGAAAGATGATACCCTTTATGATCTCTGAAGATTTCCCCCTATGCCCGCCTTGTCCTCACCAATTGCTGCGTCTATATTTATGACCAACCGCTGGTGGCTGCCAATGAGCAGGGGGTAGGTATGTTTAACTGAGGTTTCCAAGCCCCTCTTATAATCATGGAACAATGTAAAGGCCATGTCAATGACTTGGGTATGGTAACTAGATTTATCTTCCTCAAGCATTCTGACCCGCGTTCCCAAAGGACTAGTAAACCAGACTCTTTCAGCACTTGGACGTGATAACAAGGCGTGGGTGATCGTCTCTCGTGCTTCATCCCCACAAAAATTGCAGCCCGGCTCAACAGACAGTGCTCTTCTAGCCAAATTATCATTAACCAGCAGAAGAAATTTTATCGACCTTCATGTAAACAGCTTGATTTTGTTGGGGATTTTTAGGGACCATAGCTTCTGCCAATTGCATTTCTCGTGGGTAAAGGAGGATGCTGATTAGTCAGATTCGGGTCTGGCTCTGGCTAGTGCATACACCCTCCTAACAGTATAGTCTCCAAGAAGGCTAAAATGCCAAATGAGCTTATATGACAGGCCTCGAAAACTAATAGGAATGGAAAGTATTTGGTCACTTTCCGGAGGCATGAATGCTGCCTACCATTTAGTGTCAGGATCAATCAATGTAGCTACAAACTCTGACTCCAACCGGGCCTTCGGAGAGAGGACTTTGAATCCATTTTGTTCCGGAAGCCATGGATCAGTCGATATCTTGATGTTTTTGCCATTACCTAGCAGCCATCGAAGACCCTTTTTCATTAGGGGTCGAGTCTCCATTATACTTCACCATGCCTGGCTCGGGTTATGACCCGGAATAAGCTTCCATAAAAGAAGTTTTGGTGTAGTACGGAGCTCTATAAAACTGGCCAGCAATGAATTACCATTTGAAATTAGTCTCCAAACTTGTTTACCAAGCATAGCAAAATTAAAATCCAAGAAGTCATGGGAGCCTAAACCCCCCAATGTTTTGGAGGTTGTCTGCTTGCCCCATGAAGTCCATTGGATACTTTCGTTTGATTTCGGAGCTGCCCCACAAAAATTTGTTAACCAACAAGGCAAGATCATTGCATAGGGACTTAGGAAACATAAAACAATTCATGAGATATGTAGGATAGCTTGGAGAACAGCTTTGATGAGAACTTCTTTCCCGACACGTGAGAGTTTTTTTCCTCCTACAAGCACACCCTCTTTGAACTCTCTATAAGATTTGACTGAAAGCCACTTTTTCTTCAAAAAGCCTATGCTCGTTGGGAAACCCAGATATTGCATTTTGGATAGCTTAAAAAAGATACTTCTTTGAGATTTACATTATAACTTTTCTTTTCTTTTTTTTTGTTTTTTTTTTATTCATTGGAAAGATTACAACAGAACTTTAAACAAATGATATGTTAGTATGTTTCGTTTTTTTATATCAAAAAAATTGATGTGTCGCTTTTTATATATAGAGTAATTGAATATTGAATAGTCATTATGAATTTTAAAGATGTCGGAGCTCAATGGAAATTTATGTTGCAAAGAATCTTTAGAGGATAGTTCAATAGTTGAGTAGATACGTCAACTTATTAGGGTTGGTGATATGGAAATTAAAACCTTAAAGGAGAATCAGTGGCCAATCTGTAAAAATATGATAATATTCAAGTTTTGAATTTCAATAACTGGAATATGACCCACGTCATTTGCAATAGGTTTATATATCTTTTTTTAAAAATATTAAATCATGATTTTTTTTTTTTTTTTTGCAAGAAATGACTTATTTACAAATTTTTTTGTAATCATTCTTTCAAGCTTCACAGATAGTAGCGAATTCGCTATTCTGATAAAAGGCCCTCTCATAAGCAATATCTAGTGCTCTGTTAGTTACCTGGCACACTACTATTCTTGTAGAAAGCCTGCCAGGGTAATCCTAAGGCCATGAATTTGTCTTGATGAAATTATAGAATTTTGTTAATAAAAGGTGCATCCTAAGCTACACTATTCAGCAATTTTCAATTCATTAAGCTCTGTATATAGCATTATCTGTGACATAAGAATGTGTTGAACTGGCAGTTTTGGAGTATTAAGCAGGAATAGTTCTTGCTGCCAACTCTCATAAGGCTCCTTCATTATATGTTGCTCCTCCTGCCAATTTTCTTACGTTGGTGGAGCCGTCTGTAGTTGATTGTTCCTATCCTTCAAAGCCTCAAATTTGAGTCTAGTGTTCCATTTACTTCAATTGCACTCGACAACTCTTAATTTTGCTTAACAAGGTAATGCTTCTGGAACCTCAAACTTGGATGCCCCAGCCACTTTTGTTCACACTCCTCATCTGTTCGCCACTCTGATTCAAACTTGAAACTTTTCATGAATTGTATGGAAAGTACATGGGTTTTGAGAATTGAAGGGTTATGATCAGACCCTAGAGTGCTCTCGAATATGGCTCTCTCCGCTCAATGTTTGCAACTACCCAATCAAACCTTTCTTGCACGTTGGATGCCCCAACCTATTGGTTTATCCATGAAAAAGAAAGAGGTCCATTAAATTAGAGTTCCAGTAACAGGCACCTTGGAAGAAATCAAAGGAGTCTTATTGGTTATGCTATATTGGTCTTTTACCAATTTTCTCTTCGTTCGAAATCAAGGCTTTCAAGTCGCCAATATAAAGGCATGGCTCAAACAAATTGGGTCCTAAAGTTTTCAAATTCTACTAGAATGCATTCCTTCTGCTATTTTTCGATTCCCCATATGTACAACTCGGAATCCATTAGCTTATAACCTCATCGAAGTCACACGAAGCATGTATGTAGTTCCTAGTTTTAGAGAGTACCATCGAGATTATCACTTCCTTCCAACATAGCACAAGGCCTCCAGTTTTACCTACAGACTCTACATATTTTGCCTTACTAAAGGAAAAATGTTTGTCAGATTTTCTTCATCTTCTTTATTCTCTATTTTATCTCCAACAAGAAGACTACAACAGGATGATATTTCTGAATGAGCTCTCTGAGAGCTCCTATTGTCAGGGGCTACCATAGTCCTTAATCGTTATAGGCCAAAGTCTTCATTGGAAGGCTGTAGGCCAACCACCACTGTCATACCATAAGTCTACGAAGATTTTGACAAGAAGGTCAACTCTTATGTCTCAGGCACCTCTTTCATGTTTTCTGTTCTGTCCTGCGCAGATAAAGCTATATAAGTTCCGTTGCGTTCTTAGACGTACAATTGTTAGGGGCTTCCATTATGGGGATAAGGCTCATACTAGAGGCACGGGTTCTTATCAAGTTCTTCAGTTTATCCATTAATGGGCCTGGGCTGAAAGAAACAAAGGTATGATAAAAAACAACAGGGCAGAAAGTTTCTTCTTGGGTTATGTTTTGATCTAGACACACGAAACTTCCGGAGGTAGTCGAGGGGCCTTGAGCTTGAAATGATCTGGGCTTTCCATATCTCTTCCTATTTCCTATTTTCTTTTCTTACCCTACTCCTTAGGTCTTGGCAGTCAGCTGGCACTTCTCTAAGTTGGGAGATATCAATCCTCACGTATTCCTTCTGTAAAGACGCTTCTCTGGGTCACGAAGGTCACCCCTTTTTTGTGTATACTTTTCGGCATGATAGAGGAATTGAACAACTCTAGGAGTTTCCTTGGCGGAGAATTACGCTGCAGGTTAGGGGGTGGAGACATAGGATAATTAATATGCATTGTTCGAGTTTCTCCACCTTGCATTCCCAGTGGCCCCGTGGTCTCCACTATTGTGGGTCGACACCGACGTCATGTGCTTGTGATCGAAAGAATCCCCCATTGTTGCTATTTAGTTTGTAGAGACATAGGATTAAAATGACTTTTGTTTGTAAACTGTGTTGAGAACATATATAATCTAAGTATACAAAACGAAATTCTCACACTATAAAATTTTTTAAATGGTCAGGTATATATAATTTTACCTTTTTGTATTTTTATATAAAAGTTATTTTTGTAATTTGAAATATGACTTTCAAATTTGATTAACCAATTATAAAAATTGATTCAGTTAATTATAATTTAAGTTTGATTTAATTGTATTTTATCACTCAACCAAATTTTACATTCTTTGGAAGAATCCAGCTAAAGAAAGAAAATCCATTGGAGGGGATAAAACATTGTGTGGGGGAAAAGATTCAAAAAAAAAAAAAAAAAAGAAAAGAAAACTAACAAGATTATATGTAAATTTTTGGTTCCAAAGAGGACATTTAAGCTCCCTCAACCATACATGGATCCGCGGTTGCTTCCACATGGGGCAACACTAGTAGGTGACAGGTTGTTAAGACTAAAAAATTATCAATCTTTTGCAATGCAGTGAGGAGGCACCAGAATTTAACGTTTGCACATTGACTCTTTAATTAATTCTATTTCAAACATAAAAATTAGTCATTTAGATGCTCACAAATATTTATCCGATGGTCAATAAGATTAAAGGCTCAAGTGCATTCAACGGTTACGATACGTGGTAGGTGGGAATTGACCATCTTCGCATGGCTCCTGCCTTTTTTTTAATTTTTTATTTTTTTTATTAGATTGTTTAGCTGGGTAACATGTCACATGGGGTGCGACACCAAACACAATCGATGATAACGTGGGCTGTGTACTATTCCTGAAAGGAAGAAGACAACCGCGGAATTGCTGGTGTTGTCGATACAAGGGATTGGTCAGAAGTGGTTCGCCGCGTCCGCAATTGCGGGACGACTGCCACTCAGATATTGGATTCTTAAAAGGAAAACGTCTGCTTTTTGACTTGTAATAATTTTTATTTTTCAGCCGAAACCTCGGGCTCTCTGCTTGTAATGCCCTCCACCGTTTCAATCTATTCTATTGTCAGCCAAAAACTTTTCTATTGTAATGTTCACGCGAGAGAGTCTTTGCATGAAAATTCAATGTATTGTCATGAAAGGAAATTTTCTTTTTCCTTTATTTATTCATTTATTTATTTTTTATATTCTTCCTTAGCTAACATACGTGCAATTGCATTAAAGTTTTGAAACCAAAAATGCGGAAATGACTAATGAGCCTTGTGCAGTGGTGATGGCGTCTTCTGCTGGATTCACGACCTTGAATTCAAATTTCACCTTAGTCAATTGATTAAAAAAAAAAATACAGAAATACAAATATTCCCATTTTATTTGCTTCTTCTCTCTTTTTCCTTTTTTTTTTTTTAATAAGTAAGTCAATTTTGTTTCTTTTTTTTTTTTTAAAAGCTATTACAAACAAATGGAAAGGATCAACACTACATGCCAAAGGGCTCTTGGTGTGCTCCCTGAGCTATATGTCATGGAATTGGTCTTGATCACCCAACGACCCGTGCAACACTAGTAATTCGCTGAACTCGAATGCTAGTTCAGCCTTCTCCGAGAGCTAGAATGCTGTTAGCGAAATATAGAAAGAAACACACAAAGTAGACAAAAAATATGGAGAACTTGGAGAATACTATATTGATACTTGATTTCTTGGTGTCTACAAATGAAATCGCTAAGGTTATATATAATTGTTCACCTCCTCAACGGAGGGTCAGGATCTATTTGATCTAACGGTCGCTATCCTCCTTCTAGAGTATTCTAGCAAACTCTACATCCTACAAGAAGATAAGAGAGTTATTTACAAAATTCTAGAGGCTTCCACCATGTTCTAGAATTTGGGAGTGGTGGCTGGAATAAGCCTTTTTAAATGGCTCGGTTTTGTGCAGAATTATGCGGTGCGTGACATTCTCCCCCACTCAATCTGGTGACGCCCTCGTCGCATCCTTCTTGTAAGCCTCGATCACATCGACGTTGCTCCACAAGGTCAGCTCGTGTTCCCAACTTGCCTCGCTATCAGGCAACTCCTTCCATTTAACAAAGTACTCGACATAACTTGGATGGTTGCCTCTCCTTGGAATGACATGATGCGCCAATATTTCCTCCACGTCGCGATCTGGCATGACCGTTATGGCTGTAGGGGCCCTCTTCGACTTGCCCCTGCTCGGCTCCTCCTTATCCGGATGGTAAGGTTTTAGCAAGCTGACATGGAATACTAGATGCATCTCCAGGTATGACGGTAGAGTTAATCGGTAAGCTAGCTTGCCAATCCTTTTCTCCACTAGAAAGGGTCCCTCGTAACGCCTTACTAAACCCTTATGCACCTTGGCAAACTTTTGGCTTTGATGGAGAAGGAGTTTCACGATCACCAAATCTCCTTTCTCAAACTCTAAGTGTCTCCTCTTGGTATTGACCCATTTCTTCATGCGCTTGGTAGCCTTGGCCAAGTGTGCTCGTGCCATATCGGACTTCTCATGCCAACCCTTGACAAACTTGAATGCAGTAGGACTAGGCGCTTTGTAGCCAACCGCCAATATGTGTGGAGTCGATGGTTGTAGTCTCGTAGCAACTTCGAACAGACTAGCTCCAGTTGACTTGCTTTTTTGTAGATTGTATGAAAATTGGGCTATGTCAAGTAACTTAGCCCAATCACTCTGGTTGACACTTACGTAATGCCTTAAGAATAGCTCCAACAAGGCATTCACCCTTTCGGTTTGGCCATCAGTTTGGAGATGAAAGCTTGTGGAGAAGTTGAGTTCAAACCCATCAGCTTGAATAACTCCATCCAAAATTTCCAGGTGAAGCGAGTGTCTCGGTTGCTAACAATCATTTTGGGGAAACCCCAATATTTCACCACATACTTGAAAAATAGTCGTGTTGTATCCTCAGCTGTAAACTTTGAGGGTACGGGGATGAACACACCATACTTGCTGAATCTGTCTACCACCACCATGATGTTGGCACATCCATCCGACTTCAGTAGACACGTGATGAAATCCATCGAAACACTCTCCTATGGCTTCTTCGGAATAGGTAGGGGTTCTAGTAATCCCGACGGTTGGTGTTGCTCCACCTTGTTTTGTTGGCATACTAGACACGTCTTTATGTAGAGCTTAATGTTGCCTCGCATCTATGGCCAATAATATGCTCGCTCTACAAGTGCCAACGTGCGACGTATACCTGGATGTCCTGCCCATTTCGAGTCATGACACTCCTTAATGATCGCCTTCCTCAATTCTTGCCACTTTGGCACGTAAACTCTATTGCCCTTGGTAGTGAACAATCTGTCTGCAAGCCAAAACCAGTGTGTCTTCCTATTACTCGCTAATTCCTTCAAACTCTTGACTTGTAGGTCGTGCTCCAATCCTTCCTTCACTTGTTCGACCAACGGGAAGTTTGGACTTGTGATAGCAGCTAGTTTGGCCTTTCTACTCAATGCATCGACTACCAAATTAGTCTTGCTAGGCTTATACTCCATTATAAAGTCGAATTCCGTCAAGAATGCTTGCCACCTCACTTGCTTTGGCGTTAACTTCTTTTGATTGAGGAAGTAACTTGTGGCAATGTTGTCAGTCTTCATGACGAACTTGGACTCTAACAAATAATGCCTTCACGTTCGTAGGCAATGCACCACTGCAGTCATCTCCTTCTCCTGGACTGTATAACGGCGCTCGGTTTCATTCAGCTTGCAACTCTCATACGCGATGGGATGCCCTTCTTACATCAACACACCACCGATGGCAAAATTTGAAGCATTGGTCTGCATCTCATATGATTTGGCGTGATCAGGGAGAGCCAACACTGGCTTGTCAGCTACTGCCTGTTTGAGCACCTCAAATGCCTTTTGACATTTGGCATCCCAACTCCATGTTTTATTCTTCTTCAACAAATCAGTGAGCGGAGTTGCAATAGAGGAGTAGCCTTTTATAAATTTTCTATAATAATTAACGAGGCCTAAGAAGGATCGTACCTCAGTCACCTTCTTTGGTGGCTCCCAATCATGAATGACTTACACCTTGGACTTGTCTATCCATAATTTGCCTCTGCCGATGATGTGCCTTAAGAATGTGACCTCTCGTTGAGCAAAGGCACATTTCTCCCTCTTCACGTATAGCTCGTGCTCTCTTAGTACTTGGAAAACTTGTCGTAGATGTTTAATATGCTTGTTCAACGTCTTACTATAGACAACAATATCATCCAAATACACTACGAAAAACTTATCCAAAAACGACTCGAATACTCGATTCATAAGAGTGCAGAACGTGGCAGAAGCATTAGTAAGTCCAAAGGGCATAACTAAGAACTCAAAGGAGCCATACCTCATAACACAAACGATCTTTGACTCATCTCCTTCTGCAATCCTTATTTGGTAATATCCCGATCTCAAATCCAATTTGGTGAACCACTGCGCTTCACCTAGCTGATCAAACAAATCAACTATCAATGGAATGAGATATTTGTTCTTTACGGTTATTTTGTTGAGCGCCCGATAGTCGACATACAACCGAAGTGACCCGTCGTGCTTCTTTTGGAAAAGCACGGGTGCACCATATGGAGCTTTTGACGGTTGAATGTAGCCCGCATCCAACAGCTCTTTTAGTTGCCTCTTGAGTTCCTCCAACTCCGGGGGTGTCATACGGTAAGGTACCGCAGCAGGTGGTTTTGCACTAGGGACCAATTCAATTCTATGATCCACCTCACATTTAGGTGGGAGCTTCTTTGGCAATTCTGGAGGCATCACGTCCTTAAACTCCTCCAGGATGTGAGAGACTTGCTTCGGTAGGACATTTAACGGGGGCGTATCCTTTCCATATCCTTCAAGGATACAAGAAAGGTGGGTTGCGACTTCTTGACACCTTTCGAGAGTTGCATGACCGAAATTTGCCTAGACTGAAGGCTAGTCTCCCTAGCCAAAGGCACCATGCATGTATTGCCCTCCTCTAAAATGTACATTGTGTTGGAAAAGGGGATAGGCACGACCTTAACGCAGTCCATAAACTCCATACCAAGCACAATTGGATAATCATCCATCGACACAATAGAAAAGTCTACAAAACCACATTATTCACCCATATGTACCTTTACGCTATGAGCAATACCAAAAATTGACTTTGGCTCCGAATTTACGGCCTTGAGCCATCCTTGCTCCTTGTTGTATTTGACACCCAGCTGCCTTGCTTCCTCTTCTTGAAGGAAGTTATTGGAAGCTCTGGTATCTACTAAGGCTTTAACCACTTGGTTATTCACCTTGGTTTCCATGTATAACCGTCCTTTCTTCTCGGCCTTGGGCACTTCGACCTTGACTTTGATGGCATTGAGAATTTGTAAGGATCTCATCCTCGTCTCCTCACATTGCTGCTGCTCCTCTCTTTCTTCAACTAGGGCAGAAAGCTTGGCTTTCTTTTGGCAATCCCTTGCTTTGTGTGGCCCATTGCAAAAGTAGCATCTGATAGAAGGCTTGTCGCTACTTTGCCCCTCCTTGGTGTTCCTCCCTTCCTTAGGTGCGTTAAACTTATGGAAACACCCTTTGTTTGAGGAACTCTCTTCCCCACTCTTTCCCTTGCCAGCCTTATCCTTCTAAGACTTGGGTTTTTCGGACTTCCAGAACTCGATTAGTGATTCGGTAATGAAAATAGCGATTGCGAGATCTTGCACACCATGTCTTTGGATCTCCATCTTTGCCCAATTTTGTAAGGCATCCTTGAATGCAAAGAACACCTTCTTGTCAGGATAGCTAGGAATTTCCAGCAACACTTTGGAGAATTCCTTCACGTACTCTTGTATGCTTCCCCTTTGTTGAAGACGCCTTAGCTTCGCTCTCGCCTCTTCCTCGACATTCTCCGGATAGAATTGCCGCTTGAGCTCTTTCTTGAACTCGTCTCATGTGTTAATGATGCAAGTTCCTCTTTTAATATCGCCATACCTCCTTCTCCACCATACCATTGCGGTATCCACGAGGTATAAGGCAGCATTATCAATCTTCTTGGCATCCTCCGTGACGCCAAGTGCCTTGAAGTATTGTTCCAAGTTCCACAGAAAATTATCGACCTCCTTCGCGTTTCTCGACCCATTATACGCCTTGGGTCTTGGGACATCCACCTTTGAAGGAGTTGCGACTACCATTGGCAAGGCGATGCTTCCACTTTGAGCAATTGCCTTTTTGCAAAAGACTAACTCATCCTTGGTCTCCTTCAACTTGTTGGAGACTCTCTCGAGCTCTTCCTTCAACGTCCCAACCTCACGATGGAGGGCCTCTTCCAAGGTCTTCACTTGGCCTAAACACCTTGACATGACCTGGTTTAAGGCACCTTGCAACTCCTTACGAAGCTCTTCATTCTCCTTCTCGAGCTCGTCGATGCGTTGGTCTACTGCCTCAAACTTCTCCTGCTCATCAACCATGGCAAGCTCCACCTTTGCGAGCCTTGCGTTGGTGTCTTCCAAGACGTCCCTCGACCTTGATCTCCCTCTCTTTGGTTGCTTCTTTGCTTCGTCAACCACGTGGGTAGTCTCATTGTGTGGACCAGTCATCCTTATCAACTGAGTGTACTTGCGGCTTGTATAAACCTTTGCTCTGATACCACTTGTCACGGACTTGGTCTTGATCACCCAACGACCTGTGCGGCACTAGCAATTCGCTGGACTTGAATGCTACTTCAAGCTTTTTCGAGAGTTAGAATGCTGCTAGCGAAAGATAGAAAAAAACACACAAAGTAGACAAGAGATATGAAGAACTTGGAGAATACTATATTGATGCTTGATTTTTTGGTGTCTACAAATGAAGTCCCTAAGACTATATATAGTTGTTCACCTCTTCAATGGAGGGCCATGATCTATTTGATCTAACGGTTACTATCCTCCTTCTAGAGTATTCTAACAAACTCTACATCCTACAAGAAGATAAGAGAGTTATCTATAATATTCTATAGGCTTCTACCATATTCTAGAATTTGGGAGTGGTGGCTGGAATAAACCTCTTTAAATGGTTCGGTTTTGGGCAGAATTACGCAGTACGTGACATATATCATCGACGTTGCCTAGGCAACCCCTAACATTAGTATCCATCTCTTTCATTCTCCAGAAAATCCATCTATCATCATCGCAGTATACTGATACTGAACTACAGCTCAGTACCTCGTAACCTCTTTTTTTTTTTTTTTTTTTGTCTTGCAGCTCGCAACCCACAGCCCCCAGAATTTCAACGAACCATTTCACAATTATCTGTTGGGCGAATGTTTCCACAGTTTATTAATTTAGACAACCCCAATAAGACCTTAAACATTTCTATATAGCCAAAAGAACTCCCTAAATTGAGTCTTATTTTTATCACTTCATTGTGATCGAGCCAGCATCGTAGAAATGAGAACTTGAGGAGGAGAATATTAGAAACGTTAATTAGTCAAACTTGAGATGTTTTGATTTTCGACGGCGATCAACCAGCTAGAGCATTTTTTAAGCATTCTTTTTGAGGCTTTTTTTTTTTTTTTTGTGTGTGTGTGTGTGTGTGTGTGTGTGTGGTTATTCTTAGAGGTCGATATGAACAAGCAATCGGTTGTTCGGTCTTTGTTTGGTGCTCCGTCGGGAAAAAAAATAAAGATGTTTCCAACGAAATGAGGGTTTCTTGGTCAAGTTAATGACAGAAAAAGGAAGCAAAAGTAAACAGTGGCAAAGATTCTCACTAACAGATCAACATGCTCAAGCAAAACATTTTGTAAACAAGTGTTAGTTTTTTCTCTTCTTTTTTTTTTCTATTTAATTTTTTGTGGTGTATAAGAAAATTCGCTGGATTATAATAGAAAAATGATATACTGAAAAACCAATTTTACAAACAATTCTCACAGACACGGGTTCCAAACAATGAATTTTATTATTTTAGTTGTGAGTTCATAACAACATTAACAATAACATGTATCCTTTGTGCAGCCGCAAATCAGGAAAAATTTTAAATCCTATGTTTATAGGATTAATCGCGTATCATAGGAGTAAAATTTTAATTAATATTATACAAGATAAATATGTAATTTATTGTTGTATAAAAATCATTTTTTTTATAAAAAAATATATTTATTATATAATTTATAATTTTTAAAATAGTAAAATTATAGTATGATCATATATATGAAAAATATTTAAATTTTAAATAATGAAAATTTTTTTAATTCTTTTTTGCTTATATTCTTTTTAAAATATTTGATTTTCCAGCCTCCCAAATCCTCAGATGCCGTTGGAAATGAGTTTGTTTGCGCCAAAATTAAGTAACAAACACGGAATTACTTTGGTGCCAACAAACAAAAGGAGGAATGCATTAACGTTGTTAACTAAGTCTATTATTCCTGAGGCCAAGGTCAAAAAATTCCTGAGGAATGCATCGGATTCTTCTTTTATTATTATTATTACTATTATCATTGAATCAAATTTCAAGACATTAACGGAGATTCTTTTTCGAGCACCACTACGTCGCAATGCTCATTGCATAATAGAGTAGGCACACGAATTTAGTAATTTAATATTTTTTATTTAATTACAAAATCAAATAAAATATAATTAATTCATATTTTTTTATTATTTTTATATTATTACCTTAATATTATTACCCGACTTTTCTCATCCTTTTTATCTTTTTTTCACTAGGCTTCTGTCTTCGTCTCCTCCAGTGAAAAAGAAAAAATACTGTCCACAAATATATATATATATATAATTTATTAACTTATGAGTTATATAATAAAAATATTTTTCCGGTCTATGCACCTAAACCCCATTTGTATGGAATATTTAGATTTTTAATTTTTCGAGAGAATATATATATTTTTTCTACTAATTGATATAAGATGTTTAATAAGTAGTGTATGTTGTGCGGTGTTCTGACCCCACAAATTTAAATATGTCAAATTGTTTAGCATTTTTTTTTAAAAGAATTCTTCTTTCGTCACTCGAGGCGTTTTCAAAAGCCTACACAATGCATGTTTCACCTTTTGCTTTACCTAATAAGAAACGTCTATGCAGCGACTTCAAGGTGGCATTGTTGCGGTCGTTCTCTTTCGTCCCTTGCGCGGTGAGTTTACTGGCAATCTCGTGGGCAATATATCGGTGGGTATAGCCTCGGTAAGTCGTCGAAAAACCCAGGAGCCAGTCAAAAGGCAACATCATGGTTAATCTGAAGGCCACCTGGGGCACCGTGATGGCGGATAGGAAGCATTGGACTTGATCAAACGGTCCTCAAAGAAGAGCCGATTTCTGCATTTCTGAGACATAATAATATCGTGGAGTCAAATTTGGTATTTTAAAGTCCTTTTATTATTATTGCTTCCTTCCTTGTCTTCTCTTTTAGAAGTTTCAATAGTATTTTGCGCTTCTTTACGCACCTTCTCTCTCACACGCTTCCATTTCAAAAGAGGCAACGAATAAAGAATATGTTCATATTTGACCAAGACGGTGCCCCCACACCCTCCCCCACTATAAATGCCACAACCCCTCCTCGGCCTCTTCTCCAAGCAATAACCAACTTTAATTAAGTTGCTTAAAGCTCGACAACACGCTTCACTTTGATTTTCTCTCGGTCTCTATTTCAATTTTCAGATTTCTTGTTCTTATTATTGCCATAAGTGATCAAGCGAGCGACAATGGTGCTCTCAAGAATGGCTTCCGAATCCGATGCCTCCGTGCACTCCACCTTCGCCTCCCGCTACGTTCGGGAGTCACTTCCCAGGTACAATATATGTACCAATATACATGGCCGAGTAACTTTGTTGTATGAAGGTGCCTTTAATTTTGATTTTTTTTTCTTTTTGGAACTAGTTAGCATTCATATGTGCCATTAATTAATTAATTAACACTTGCATATGTCGTACTATGGTTTAGGTACAAGATGGCAGAGAGCTCCATACCGAAGGAGGCAGCATTCCAAATAATAAACGATGAGTTGATGCTGGATGGGAAGCCAAGGCTGAACTTGGCATCCTTCGTGACGACTTGGATGGAGCCTGAGTGCGATAAGCTTATCATGGACTCCATGAACAAAAACTATGTTGACATGGATGAGTACCCTGTTACCACTGAGCTTCAGGCATCTCTCTCCCCCTCTTTCTCTAGCCCTTAAAATTTAATTAACTTTATTTAACTTAGGAGCATATACAAGGATTCTAAATTGCAGATTGTATGTCCAATGTCACACCGATCTAATCGAGTGCTGATTAGCCACAAATAAAGTTAGTATTCACCGAAACTGGTGTAGGAGGGCTCAAAGCCTTTGTTTAGTAGCCAATGGTATCGGCACCGACCCCGAATTCCCCCAGTTCCCACTGGTCCCAGACACCTGCGCACGCGCACTTTCTGGGTCCCATGCAATGTTAAAGAGTCTTGGGTCAACATTGTTGTTGGCATACCCTCTGTCCCTATTAAATTCTTTCTTTGACTTTCCCAGTTTCTTTTTTTTTTCTCTTTTACTAACAACCAAACCAAATTAAACTTTTCCTTCGGTCTAATCGGAAGGACGAAAAAAAAAGAAAAAAAAACTAAAGTAAACAAAACTTTTCCTTGTGACTAGCCACTACCAATTTTGTTTCATAAAAGGTACTCTCTTGGATTATCTGGCACCCTCTACATAGATATTTTCTACAATTTAGTAAAACGAAAAAAAAAAGAATAGTATACGATAATGTTAATAAAGTGCAATCAATGATAACGTCATATCAGGCTCAATTGTACGAATAATCGGGTACTGTATTGTACAGAATCGTTGCGTGAACATGATAGCACATTTGTTCAATGCTCCGCTTGGGGAAACTGAGGCAGCGGTTGGCGTTGGAACAGTAGGATCATCGGAGGCCATAATGCTGGCAGGCCTTGCCTTCAAGAGAAAGTGGCAGAACAAGCGCAAAGCCGAAGGAAAGCCCTTTGACAAGCCCAACATTGTCACTGGTGCCAATGTTCAGGTATAATATGCCAACCAAAATTTATTACCAAATAAATTGCAGCTCACGTAACAATATTCAATCATGCAACCAAAATTGTTATGCACGAAGGAAAAATGTTTTGAGCAAGTTAAAAAAAAAAAGAAAAGAAATTCAAATGGCTTTAATAAATTTGGAACCATTATCATCAATTAGTGAGTTTGTAATATTGTGCCTATGTGTGTAGGTTTGCTGGGAGAAATTTGCAAGGTACTTTGAGGTAGAATTGAAGGAAGTGAAGCTAAGTGAAGGCTACTATGTAATGGACCCTGCAAAAGCTGTGGAAATGGTGGACGAAAATACCATCTGTGTGGCTGCCATTTTGGGTTCGACCCTCAATGGAGAATTCGAAGATGTCAAGCTTTTGAACGACCTGTTGATGGAAAAGAATAAAGTCACTGGGTATGTATGTATGTACATTTCACGCATCCATACTGTTTCACAGGATTCAGTTTGTAAATGTAGAGATGTTTTGGCAGCTGGGATACCGCCATTCATGTTGATGCAGCAAGTGGTGGATTCATTGCCCCGTTCTTGTGGCCAGAGCTTGAATGGGACTTCAGGCTTCCGCTGGTGAAGAGCATTAATGTTAGTGGCCACAAATATGGGCTTGTCTACGCTGGAGTTGGGTGGGTTATCTGGAGGAGCAAGGAGGACTTGCCTGAAGAGCTCATCTTCCACATTAACTACCTTGGGACCGATCAACCCACTTTCACCCTCAACTTCTCTAAAGGTAACCTACTCCTCTAATTCTATCATATAAATTCTGGACACCC
This sequence comes from Bruguiera sexangula, assembly GCA_020141445.1. NCBI lineage: Eukaryota > Viridiplantae > Streptophyta > Magnoliopsida > Malpighiales > Rhizophoraceae > Bruguiera > Bruguiera sexangula. The sequence goes on along the minus strand of JAHLGP010020638.1, from coordinate 2,247,077 downwards.
GTTAATTTTTGTAAGGTCGTAGCACTGACTGAAGTACTTCCATTTCACGTTTCCAGGTTCTAGTCAGATCATTGCTCAGTATTATCAACTAATCCGCTTGGGCTATGAGGTGAGCAGCTAATTAACCAAGTCATAAACACCTAACCTGAAGCCGAGGTTCTAAAACATCTAACCAACCTGAATCAAAGTTTTAAATTGCGGGTTGTTAACATAATTGTGGTCACAATGTTGCTGTAACTTGACTATGTTTCATCAAATGGTAGGCTTACGCAATTAGAAAACTTTTGTGACCAGGGATACAGAAATGTCATGGAGAATTGCCATCAAAATGCCATAGTCCTGAAAGAAGGACTGGAGGCAACAGGACGCTTTAACATAGTGTCGAAGGACATTGGCGTTCCCCTTGTGGCCTTTTCTCTCAAGGACAATAGCCGCCACGACGAATTTGAGATTGCTGAAATGCTGCGACGCTTTGGCTGGATCGTGCCGGCCTACACCATGCCAGCGGACGCACAGCACATTACAGTGCTCCGCGTGGTAATCCGCGAAGACTTCTGCCGCACTCTGGCTGAGCGCCTCGTGCTTGACATCACCAAGGTGCTGCATGAGCTCGACACCCTCCCTGCAAAACTGGGCACCAAAATGTCTGTGGCTGGCTGCCAACACAAGTTGCAGAATGGCAGGAATGGTACTACTACTACTACAACAGTGGTGAAGAAAACAGACATTGAGACTCAGAGGGAAATCGCCACCTACTGGAAGAACTTTGTCATGGCCCAGAAATCTAAAAAGAACGCCGTTTGTTAGATCCGGAGCTTTATTCCCTACCTTCAACACTGAGTTCCTCTTATTTTTCCTTATATTTTTTGTTTAATTTTAACTCGTCGAAGTTCAATATTCGTTTCCCTCAATTATTTGATGGGAATAAACTTCTAAGCTGATATTAATCTAATTCTATACTGCCTTTAATTTTCAAATTTCTTCTTTCCATTAAATTGTATACATATGATTTTTTTTCTATTTTTGTATGCATAAGCTGATTTAGAACAGGATAATCTAACGACTTAGCTTGACTTATAATTGGAACACATGAGAGGAGTCCAATCTATAACCAATAGACATGAAGGCATGATTAATGGCATCAAATCTGGAAGGAAAGTTCGTACCGGAATGAGCAGCAACTTGAAGTTTGAGTTTGTGTGTTTGAGTTCTAAAAATTCTCTCCAACCTTTTGTCACTTCATTTTAATGAAAATGAGCAAAATAACATGATATATGAAAGCTTGATTCAAGAGCTACAAGATTATACTTTTTGTGGTCTCGGTTGGGCCATATTTTTAGATCGGAAAACACAGCATCTAAGATATGTGAAATTTCCTCTGTTGTTGTTAACCTAGCCACACCATCGCCGCCCCTTTGTTATCTTCTGGATGAAGCTGGCCAAAGCTCGGTTAGCTGCCAATCATTTCCCTTTTTGGTTTTGCTAGTTAGAAAGTTTAGGAAAGTAACTACATGTGTAATAGACAAGAATCTGATGTCAATTTAAACAATTCATGAGCCATATGTACTCCGAGTTCTCATTAAATTAAAATTGATTTCTTCCAAGTTTCTATTGATTGAGAGACTGACTCAAATCTCAACAAGCAGAGCAGAAAAACTTCAACCAAGTCACCTATGCCTTTGTCTAACTAATATAGTAGAACCAAGCTCATGGTATAGGAAAGTACAATAGGACAAAACATAGAACTGATACCGAATTGTGAGATGTCAGAGACTACCTTCCTCTCAGACTTCTTAATGCAATACAAGTAGATGGTGGACGCCACACTCATTAACAGAACCCCGTCTTTGAAGGCCAATGAATCCATCCATAGGGTGTTGAAGATTGTCAACTGCTTGATCACTTTGTCATACAAATTGACAAGGACTGAGAGTGATCATGTTCCATTTCTGCCAGAGCTTTCGAGTATATGAGTGACCATTTAGACTCAAAGTAATCCTCAAGAGACCATGCATGAATTCCACGTTCAGATATCATTATGTAATGCAGTTGGTCTTCGGATTCCCAAATACAAACTTGAGGACTACTAATGAACACTTTAGTTGGGACTAGTACAGAAATCAGCTATGTGCTCATTTTTGACATGAAATGAGAGAATTTGATCCCTATCAGCAAGCCATTGTAAGATCCCTCCAATGAAAATGCCATAGTTCTTTTATAGGTTGTTACTGCACTAGCATATCTCCTTTGAGAGCTTCCAATTTCTTGTCTCAGAGGAAAAGACAGGAGAAACATAAGTATGCATTCTCATCATCCGTCTCAGATTGCCACTCTCTTAACCACTTTGAAATTTGTTGAACTGTGGGAAAAAAATCCTTAAAGGGGACATATGCCAAAGCAATGCTACTAATCTTATCAGGTTCAGCCCAATCCAATGTAATCCACTCCTTCAGGCGGTTGCAGACAGAGATGGCAGGCTCTTCAAAGTGGAAGCAACTTCAACAACAAACTAGCGAATTGCATGCCATCAAAACCACAACATCCTGAGGGAGGAAATCAAGGACATTATGCTGCAACTCAATTCCTTCCTTTTTCGCCGGAATATAGCTAATGATTTCATGTCCTCCTCACACAATTGATACCTTTGCTGTAAGAAGAATCCAGACAATGGATATTTCCTTTGTTACTGAACCCGAATGAAATTGCAGTCAGATGTAAGACACCGTGACCCTTTAGAAACACAACTTAGTATGAGTAAATCTTTGGTTGGAAATTGGGAGAGCACACCAAATAAAATGTCATCATTTAAGAATCCAAACTTCTTCATTTCCTGCACAGAGGAGCAAGGATTTCAAGCATTGAACGATCATAAATCCAATAATAAAAAAGAAAAGGCAAATTGACAAGACTCTTCTTTCCTATGATTATTTACTCTTTTCTTTTCTTGGGTAAATGATGATGGCCAATGTGAATGGAATGCTGACTATAATTCAAAAAAATTCATAGCAGATTAGTTGACATTCAGGGTAGTTGAAAGTGCTGAGGATCTTGTAACAATGAATTACAAGAGCCTTGAAGGGTCATGCGCGAAGGGAAAGTCAGCTATGAAGGTTTCCCAGCTCAGATAGCTTTTCCGTTCCTAATAGCTGAATTTCAAAGCATAATTGTTTTGCAAAGTTCCCAAACAAACAACATAACTTATTCAGGCAATAGACATACAATTAAGCTGCTTCCACTGCCCTGTAACCTGTTGGGAAGTGTACCTTCCTTGCTGTTCAGGTTACCGTTGCCATTGAAGACCAAGTTCAAAGGCTTGGTGTTTTGCTGAAGTTTCTGGTTAATTTTGATGATAAAGATCAGGGAGGAGTGGTGCAAACAATGAAGATTAGTATTGAACATTGAAGCTTGTGGGACAAGTATGCTCAAAAATCTATTTTGGCAGTTAATGTTCTAGCAACCAAGTTGATGTTCAAGGCAAATCTTTCAGTTGGCTTCACAGTTATCTTAATTGGTCTTTAATCCCTTATTGTAAGCACTTTATGGGGCAAGTATGAAAACCCATTTTGTTTATTTCCTGTCCTGCAAGCAATCTTCTACTCTAAAAAGCGGATGTTGTTTGCAACCTTGGATAAAAACTACTTGTATAAGCAAGTAGAAGTATATAAGAATGGTATCATTATATTTATAAGTAGAAGTTTATAAGAATGGTGTCATTATATTTATGCATCCATCACTTTGTAATTACAACAAATAAAAGGAAAATATGTTGGTTTCAAGGTTAAGGTTTCTGGTATACCTTTGCTGGTTTGTGTGGAAGCAGTAACAACACAGCAATGGTAGTAAGCAAACTAAAATCAAATGAATAAAGATGGATATCAAAAGATGACTCTTTCTTTTATTCTCATTGCACACTTACTTCATTATATATGAAACAATGTCAATAATTACAAAATTTAAAAAGTACTTGTAAAATTTAACAACTTTTACAAATTAGATTTCAAAAAGTACAATCATTACAAATTTAAAACATAAAAGTCTTTATACAAGGATTGTTACTTCAATAAGAAGCTACCTTCATAACCAAAAGAAAAACAAAAACTTATGGAAGTTAGGCACACTAGCAACGGCTCCATTGGGCTTTCAGCTAACATAACAAAAATTTGAATTTTATGGAAACTTCAAACAACAATTGTAGCAACTAATTTTAGAGAGTGAAATGGCAGCACTAATAGGACTGTTATTCCTCCTTAGTGCTATAATTTTTCATTCTTGAAACTTTTCTCAGCTCCTATGCAAGCCTTTGGTTTAAATACTTACAATTTGATCTTTGGAGCTATAGTAAACCAACTTTACTTCATTATCTTCCAAAGTTTTTCTAATGAAAGGAAGTTTGACTTTAAACTACTTTGTCCTCTCATATATGATTGGATTTCTTGATATAACAATGGAGGATTGATTATTACAAAAAAATTGAGGTTGAATTGAGGTTGCCTCAATTTGTTCCAACTTTAAATTAGTTAGTACTTTTTTTATCCATATAGTTTAGTCCATTATAAAGATTGTTGTTATATACTCAGTTTTTGTAATGGATTAAGCTATAATTAGTTGCTTCCTTGAACTCTAATTACAAATACCTAACCCCAGGGAAAAAGAATTTCTAGAGGTATGTTTCATGTCATCGAGTGATCATGTTTAATCATTATTTGTATATCCCATAAGTTTCAATTCCTTGCTACTTTAAACATGATCCTCAGTTTAGAAATCCCTTTTATATATTTAAAAACTCTCTCAGTTACTTTAAGATGAATTTCTTTGGGTAAATGCATAAACCTAAACAATAGACTCACTAGGTAAATAATGCCTAGTTTTGTAGCTGATAAATACATCAAATTGCCTATAGTTGATTATGTGAAAACTTTAAAGCATTTGCTTAGTGTAATTCTCTTTATTTTTTTTATAAATAGTCCTTAATGAGATTGGCAAACTTGTAAGCCAAGGAAACATTGCATTCTACTAAGGTCAATCATTTCAAACTGGTTCTTCATGTCATCTTTAAATTGAATTATTAGTTGGCATTACTTTTAATGACTTCAAGGTCATTAACATAGAGTGAAACATAAAGGAAGTGAGATCCTTTTGCTCCAACATAAAAAGTAGCATCATTATGGCTTTTGTTAAAGTCAAGTCTAAATAAATATTCATGTATTCTAGTGTACTAGTTTCTTGGTACTTGTTTAAGGTTATAAAGGCCCTTTTTTAGAGGTAAACTTTGTCTTCCTCATGTTTTTTCACAAACCCTTCAGGCTAATTAACATAAATCTCTTTTTGAAGTTTACCATTTAGAAAAGCAGATTTGACATCTTACTGATGTATAAACTATCTCCTTTGAGTTACTACACCAAGCAACGTATAATGGTATCCAACCTAGTAATAAGTGTATAGGTTTTTATATAATTCACACCAAGTTATTGTGTGATTCCTTTTTCCATATTTTGACCTTTAATTTGTTTATGGATCCATCAGCATTGAATTTGATTATGTAAATCCATTTGATTGTAATTATCTTCTTGTTCATAGGTTTGGGAACTAGGATCTAAATACAATTTTTACAAATGGAATCTATCTCCTCTTGCATTAGTTTTCTCCATTTTCTTAGCTATGATGCTTGTTAATAGGTTAAGGGTTCAAGTACTACCTAATTGCATTTCTTATAAATGTTTATAGTGCTTCTGGTTCCCCCAATAAAAAGATCATCAATGTCTTCTTCATTAAAAGAATATAGGTCTTGTAATTGAGAACCTTTTGAAGTCTAATCCTTTTCTAGTTGAACCTTAGAAAGATCCCAGTTCCACTTTTTATTCTTATGGAATTTGAGATTTTTATAAATAGAACTTTTCCAAAGTCAAAATTATAATTTGTTAGATTATTAAAATAACCAACAAAAATTGTAAAAGTGGCTTTATAGTCTAGCTTTTTTTTTCTTTTTCTTTTTCTTTTTTGTTTCAGGTACTTATGCATAGTATATATAGCCAAATATTTTTAGGTGGCTTAGAGAGGGCTTATTGTTAGACCAGATTTCAATTAGAGTTGAATTGGCAAAAAATTTGGTTGAAAGTCTATTAAGCAAATAGACAAAAGTTGCAACAAATTTTGTTTAGAATCTTTAAACAACTCTTTCACTGCCATCAAACATCTTGTTATCTTAATTATAGTCCTATTCTTCCTTTCACAAATCCCATTTTGTTGGGGGTAAATAAGGTATAGTTAGTTATTACATTCTAACAATTGCATAAATTGCCTTTAATGAGTTTGTAACATATTCATAGTTATTATCTATTATAATGACTTTAATTATTCTTCTAGATTACTTCTCAATCTATTCTTTAAATTTTTAAAAATTGAATATCACTTTAAATTTGAATTTAAGAGAGTATATTCAGTAGAACCTAAAAAAGTCATATATAAAAATGATATAATATATGCAGCTATTTAAAGAGTCAATTCTTATAGGTTCATAAAAATCTATGTGAATCAACTATAACATCTTTTTAATTCTAAAGAACTAAGCTGAAGAGAAGAGAAGCTTGGATTGCTTCCTTAATTAATAGGTCTTGCATATATGGTTAAATTGAGTTATATTAAGCAGATCATAAACCAATTACTTTCTTTACAACTTTTGAATACCAATATAATGAAAATGGCCAAACTTTTTATACCATAAAATAAAACTTTCAAAGATTGTAAGCAACATAAAGTTTGAAATCTTTTTGGTATTTAAATGAGAACTTTTTCCATTCATAGATATACATACTAGTTGAGCTCCAATGTGATCATGAATAGTATAAGTTTTATCTCTAAATATAAAAGAAATTTTCTTTTTTAGAAGTTGGCCAAGACTTAATAGGTTTTGACCAATGTTGGGTATAAATAAGACATAAAAAATGAGTTTAACACTTGCATCAATATAAATAGCATGAGTACTTTTTTCTTGGATATTTAGAAACTCACCATTGTTAATCATCACTCTAAACTTAAAGATTTGATCAAAGACCTTAAAAACTCTAGGTGTTGGTGACATGGTTGGTGCAATTACTATTTACCAACTAAACTTTAAGGTTTTTCTTGCTAGTGCCAAAAGTAGCCATAAACCAGTGCTCTATAAGAAACTGATCTTCATCAACAACTTAACCTTCTCGTTTGGACTCTTGAGGTTTTTGTTGAGGGAACTTCTCTTTGCTTTTACAAATCTTTTCTAAATGTCCTTTTTGGCTACAGACTTTACAAATTAAGTTTGGTTTTCTTTAGCAAAATTTGGACAAATGATTGGTCATTTTACAATACTTATATAGAGAGTACTACTTCCTACTAATAGGTTTAGATGCCTTAACTTTTTTTTTGAATGACCTGCCATCATTTCTATTATTTGGTTGACTTTTTTGCTTGAGAAAAGCTTATAAAACCCTTTCCTTTGAGTCTTTTTGTCTTAAGAGCCTTCTCTACTCTTGAGTTTAAAGAGCACTTGTCTATTCTCCCAAAGAGATAATATTTGGGTTCTTGAATTCTTTTAGAGAGGATATCTTAATCTTAAACCTCTCTATAATACTTATAAGAGCCTTTTAGACTACATTTCTATTAAAGAAGTCCTCTCTTAACACTTTGATTTAATTAACAACTTTTAACATCTTGTCATTATATTCCTTTAAAGTTTCAACCTTTTTCATTCTCAAGAGCTTAAACTTTCTCTTGAGGTTGAGTAACTACATTGTTCTTGTTTTAAAGCTACCATATACTCCTCCTTTAACTTGTCTCAAGTTTCTTTTGTAGTTTCATAATCATGATTATATTAAAGATGGTCTTTGTGATAGCTATACGAATGTAAGTTAATACCTTGTATTGTTTAAAGACTTGCTCACTATGGTACTTCCATGAAGCCACGGTTAGGTTTGTTAAAAAAAGAGCAAGTTCAACTCCTTTTCTATTAACCTCCCAAAGATCAAATGCTTTAAGATAAGCTTTCATCATGATTATCCATTATATATAATTTTCTCCAATAAATTTGGGAGGAGGAAATGGAGAAAAGGTTGTTAAAGCCATATAAGACCAATTAGGATTAGCTCTCTAGTGTTTGCTCTTTCTCACAGGTGTTTAAACACTATTTTTCTCTAAAAAATAGGTAACATAAAGGTCTTTTGGTACCCATACCACTTTTGTGGTTTTAAGCTTAAGGTTTCTAATATATCTTTGTTAGTTTATGTGGCAATAATAGCAAACAACAATGGTAGTAAACAAACTAAAAACATAATGAATAAAGATGGATATCAAAAGATGGTTTTCTCATTTATTCTCATTGCACACTTATTTCATTACATACGAAGCAACGTCAATAATTACAAAATTTGAAAAGTAATTATTAAATTTAATAATTTTTACAAATTAAATTTCAATTTAAAATTTAAAAACTAAAATCATTACAAAGTTATATCATAAACGTCTTTATATAAGGATTGTTACTTCAACAAGAAGTTACCTTCTCAACCAAAAAAAAAAAAAAATAGTTTATAGAAGTTAGATACATCAACAATAGCTCTATTAGGCTTCTAACTAACATAATAGAATTTTCAATCTTATGGTGACTTTAAATAGTAATTACAACAACTAATCCTAGAAAGCAAAATGACATCATCAATAAAACTTTCAAAATATAAGAATAAAAGGGTTGTTTTTTTAGTCCTTTTTCTCTCATTTTGGTTTTGCTCAAAAGGTTAACATTACTCTAATAGTAGTTGTTATGATTCCATAGTCTTGTGATTTTATCTATAATCCTTGTTATAAAGGAAGTTATATTGGAATTAAGTTACTATTTAGTTTAGTTTCAATTAGAAAGATTATAGTGGTGTTAAAATATTTCTAATTAAATAGAATTAAAATTTTAATATACTTTGAATCTATTTTTTTTTTTACATTATAAAATCAAATATGTTATACTTACATTATTATTTTTTATTTTCCAAGAAATTAAATTTCTCATTTGTAAATATTAATTTTTTCAATTAAACCATTTTCTTTCAAGTTTATACATGTAATTTATTATAATAATAATATTGATTAAAATTTTAATTATAAATTTAGTTATGATCAATAGTTGTCATGAGAATTGTTTTAGCCATCTGATTGTTCTATATTATGGCCATTAAAAAACTATTCTTTTGCTAATTTTGTTGTTTTTTGTTTTCAATTCAATCTAACACAAATTTCTCTTAATTTTTTTCTTTTTTGGCTTAAGAAGAGCTACTTAGATTTGTTTTAATACAAAATCTTTGTAGTTTTTCTTAAAAGTTACAATTGTGAGAGAAATAAAGGAAATTAAAGATATTTTTGGCACAAATTCTTGATAGGAGAGGAATCAAATGGAAGAATTTATTATAAGGTAACTAAGTGTGGGCATGATGTAATAATTAGAAAATTTGGTGCAAGCAAGCAACTTGATGAGGTTTTTTTTATTGAACAATTTTCCTTCAAGTTTGTGTATGTAATTTATTATAATAACATTTTTAATTAAAAATTTAATTATAAATTTAGTTATGATCGATAATTGCCATAAGAACTCTTCCAGCTGTTAGACTCATTCCATATTGTGACCATTAGAAAAATATTCTTTTGTTAATTTTGTTGTTTTTGCTTTTATTTCATTCCAAAACAAATCCCTCTTAATTTGTCTCTTTTTTCACTTAATAAGAGTTGCCTATATTTGTTTTAACACAAAATCTTTGCAATTTCTCTTATAATTTAGAGTCACGAAAGAAATAAAGGCAATTAAAAATAACTTTGGCACAAATACCCTGATTAGAGAGGAATTATTTGGAAGAGTTTGTTATGCAATAAATAAGTATGGACAAATTGTAACAATTAGGAAATTGATGATGAATTATTGGCCTAAGTTTAGTTTAAAAATGAAAATTTCTCTCCATCCGATGAAGAATGGTAGAAAATTTTTTTTTATTGATAATTATACAAATACTCTCATTAAAATTATTATTAACATATTATTAATATTAGAGAATATACTAATATTATCTTTTAGTATAAATATATATGATAATAAAAATTAGTTATTTATGATTTTCCTTTTTAATGTATTGCTTACTTAAGGTTATTAGAGTTTCAAAGTACTAAGAAATGAGTTAATTTCTTGCGTGTACAAGTTTAAAACTCATGTAATGTACGAGTATAATCCTAATATCATATATACTAAAACATATGCTTAGGCCTAACCATAGCCCAAGGCAACCCCAAGCTTGAGCTCTAGTGGCAGCCTTGCTAAGGCACTAAGCCTTAGCCTATTCACACAAGCCCACAGCCTCCTTGCCTGAGCCCAATGGAGAGCACTAGATAGGCTGTCAAAGACTGCCAAAGGATTATTTTAATAGAACTTGCCCCCTTCCCACGCCGTGTGCACACAAAAAGACAGGGCAGGTTCTTCCTAAGAAATTAGGAAGCTCCTCCTAAGTTGACTGAAGGAATTGTCTGCTTCGTGTCCACATCAAATATTAAAGAAGTAATGGGGAAGGGCCTATGCTACCTATTGTTGGCAACCCTTTCCTTCTTCAAACCATACTATTGTAAGACTGAATTAAACAATCCGGTTCGTTGGGTCTATATGTCACCAGTTCAAACGGTTTTCTCTAATTCAAGTTTCACCCGTTCATTTCCTTGTTTGTTTTAATTAGAGAATCGAACCAACTTTAATTTTGGGTCATTAGTTTTTTAGTTCAACAGTAGTTTAGTTTTTAAAATTATGATGGATAGAGCTTTAAAAGGTAGGTAGATGGAGAAGAGAGTGGACGGAGTAACATAATATGTGAGTTTTACATTGAGAAAAAAAAAAAAGAACTAAAATTTTAAAATTTTAGTAATATTGGTCAAAATATTTAGTGAATTCCAAATATTCTCCACAAGTGAGATAAACTCTTTCTTGTTCTTATTTTCTTTATTTTCTTTGTACGATATTGTTACTGACAAAAAGGGCTTTGGGTTCACATAGACCACAAGTATAAAAAATTAAATGAACATTTGCTACCAAAAACAAATTCGTCACTTCTACTATTTAATCTAAATTTATACTAGAGTTTTATATAATTTACAAGTTAAATATTTTCAAATTATATACTAATATTAATTATTTTGACTACAAAAGATAAAATTAGTACAACAACACATATTATTTTCCTTTCTCTTATTCTTTACTCCTTTTTTTTTTTTTTTGTCAAAAAATTTGTAACTTTCGTTCCTCACATCACTCTCTTCCAAATAAAGAGAATATAAAAAAAATTTTCATCGTTCTATTTTTCATTTCTCCCATTTTATTCTTTTCCTAAAATTTTATGCAAGTAATCCCCAAAGACATTAGGTAAGAGGAGATTGGCGATTTAAGACCCCACGCCCTCTCCACCTTCAAATATCCATATGTATTACGAATTTGTACAAATTTGAACAATTATAATATGTTTATGAAAATATAAATTATCAAATGAATAAATAAATAAATTAGAAAAAGTAATTTCATTATATACAAAGTTTCCTTACAGGCTCCAGAAGGATTAAAAAAAAAAAAATTAAGAGGGAGGGGTTGGGAAGAGAGAGGGAGGGGATAATTTCCAATTGGTCAATGCCAAGTGCAGATGAAAGGGTGCGAAATTGAATTCTGAAGCGCAAGATTGATTTCAAATAACCAAGTGGGTCATTATATATTCATTTTTTTTATTTTATTTTATAAATTGTTGTGCTTTGATCTCATCTTGACAAGATCGTGAGATGCTTAATTTCTTCGATCTTCACATAACCAGTTTTTTTTTTTTTATTATAATTATTTTTTAATTGTCTAGCAACAACGCAATTGACTAATTGAAAATGACACGGACCGTTTACTATTCCTGAGAAGAAAACAATTGCAATCGCGTAATTGGCGTCGTCGATCCTTGGGACTGGTCGGGAGTGGGGGATTTGATTTGCCGCGTCCGCAATTGCGGGACGACTGCCCCCCAGGATATTGGATGGGAAGTGGGCCGGCCGGCCGGCCAGCCGAGACTTTTCTTCTCAGAGAAAAACGTTTGTTTTTGACTTCTACTAATTTCATTCTTTGGCCAACGCCCGAGGCTCTCTTTTAATTAATTAATGCTCTCCATCGGTTCAATTTTTCATTTTACTGTTCACACAAGAGGGCCTTTGCTTGAGGAGTTCAATCTGTTTGTCATGGAAAAGCTAACATACGTGCAATTGCAATAAGGTTTTGAAACCAAAAATGAAGAAATGACCAATGAGACTAGTTCAGTGGTGATGGGGTCTTCTGCAGGATTCAAGACCTTACATTAAAATTTCACTACAATCAATTACTTAAAAAAAAAACAACAGAAATAAAGATATTATAATTTTATTTGCTGTTTTTTTTTTCTAAGTAAATGTGATTATAAACAAATGGAAAGGGTTATTCAATAGCAAAAGTTACCAAGGTAGTAGTATATAAAAATATATACAATGAGTTGTTAAATTCCTTCATATTTTATCACTTTGTTGAGCTCGAGTCACCGCATTAGAGCCGTCAATTAGTCAAAATAACTATTTAAGATGCTTTGATTTTTGACGGTGACCGACTAGCTAGAGCTTTAAAAGGTGTTAGGTATTGAATTCTATTCTTCCTGCTTAAAATTCAGCTTCCTTGAGGCATTCCTTTTCACTCGTTTTGGAGCTTCGTGTAGGAAAAAATTACCTTTTTTCTTCTTTTTTTTTTAATTTTTTATCCTAACAATCTGTCGGAAAAGCTAAAGATATTCCCAAGGTAAAAGGAAACCCTCCTCCCTCTCTCATATAAAAATGTTTCCGTTGAAAAAGGGAAAGCAGTTGTGTAGTGCGTTTGCAATTTTTATTTAGAAAGAACAACATAAAATGGGAAAAACGCAAAAACAAATAGGTCACCATCAACTCCTCGAGGCAAAGTCTAGAATTGGGCAGAGAGTCACAAATAGAAATTGTTTGTCCTTATGACAATCGAAAATTTCAACCATGTCACATGGGGCCAAAAATAAGTAATAGAAATTACTTTGTTCTGTTATTATTATTATTTATTATTTGTTTTTTTCCTGACTGAGACGGCTGGGGCCATCAATCAAGTCCCTCTATTACGCGCTTGGTTGGATCCATGGCACGGACTATTGACCTTGAAACTTGGCAGAAAGCATGTAAAGTTGGATACATATAGGCTTCAACACAACCGAATTCAAAGAGCATGGGACACGGCTTATAACGTGCGAACAACTAATAGACATCAGACCAAGTAAAGCTCCATCCTAGCACCTATGGACGCGTCCTCACCCTTGCTGGGTGATTCTTGTAACACCATCACCCCCCCTCTCTCTCTCTCTCTCTCTCTCTGTGATGTTTTTTATGATCTAACCAGCATGTTTCATCCTATTACTTTAACATCAATTGAATTAGAAAACAAAAATGGTTAGCCATATGTACGGATACGGAGCAAAACTAACAGACCTGTAACCCGATGTCTATATAGATACACTCAAAGTGGATCTAATATATACATCAGCTTTTGTGAGTTCGCGGTGACAGTATTCAGACCACCTCTCATAGGTAGATAATATTCTGGGGCCTTCTCAATCGGTTTGGTCATTTCCTGATACTCGTCGTTCGGTTCCAAGTTTGTCAAGTGCCTGGCAAAATAAATTTTGGTCATTTAATTTTCATCGGCTTGGAACGGACCTCTATTTCACAGATAACTGCTTAAAATTTTCATGCAACATTGGGTGAACTACACAAAGCACTTCGGGTTTCTGTTGAATGAATAAGAAATTGGCAGAATCTTGGAAATAAATGTGTTTTTGCGTTACGGCCAGCAGATTACTAGCCTCCATTCTTAAGGGGGTGCACAAAAGAAAAAGCCCACCACAACCAATGGAGTAAAAAATCCCCTGAAAATGGTAGTTAAGCAAGTGAACAGCAAACATTTTGTATTGGTTCTCAAGGTGGACTGCAATTCTTGACAATTACCGGCAGTTTGTGCTTGAAAAGGCATCTCAGTATATACCGTATAATAAGCTGATGTGGCCTTATCTCTATTCAACACTGGAGGAGCTCCAGCCCCAGGGCTCTTAAGGATGATGCTAAAGACACATCCATAAAATGTATTGTTTACAATTATGCCCCATTCAAAACACCTTCCAATGACAAAAGGGTACTAAAATGTTGTCTGACCCATTAATTTAAAAAGGTCAAATTGTTTAGTAAAATTTTTTTAAGAGAAGTCTTAATTCGTCACTCAATCGTTGGGCAAGGCCCTTGAAAAATTCTTCACGGTATTCTTCATATAAATAAAAGCTAAGATATCACCAATGCATCATTCTACCTTTTCGTTACGTAATAAGAAACTTCTAAGCGATGGCTTCTTCGTGGCTTTGTTTGCGGCCTTTCTTGCCTCGCTTGCGCAATAAGTTTACCATCGATCTCGTGGGCAATATATATATCAGTGGGTATTAGCCTCGGTAAGTCCTCGAAAAACCCAGAAGCCAGCACAAGGCAGCATCATGGTTGAAATCAAGGATAGGTCGGGCCTCGTGATGGCGGATGGGACCCATTTGACTTGATCAAACGGTCCACATAGAAGAGTCGATTTCTGCATGCCGTGACATTTTGTTAAAGAAGCAGCGCACTCCATAAAGATCATGGGTCAATTTCGGTGTTTTATAGTCCTTTTTTTAATTCTTGCTTCCTTGTCCTCCCTTGTTTAGAATTTTCAATAGTATTTTGCCCTTCTTTTCACACCTTCTCTCTCACACGCTTCCATTTCAATAGAGGCAACGACTAACGAATAGGTTCATATTTGACCAAGACCTTGCCCCCACACCCTCCCCCACCATAAATACCACAGCCCTTCCTCAGCCTCTTCTCCAAGCAATAACCAAATTTAATCGAGTTGCTTAAAGCTCGACAACACCCTTCACTTTGATTCTCTCGCGACCTCTATTTCAAATTTCAAAGTTCTTGTTCTTATTATTGCCTCAAGTGATCAAGCGAGCGACAATGGTGCTCTCAAGAATAGCTTCCGAATCCGATGTCTCCGTGCACTCCACCTTCGCCTCCCGCTACGTTCGGGAGTCACTTCCCAGGTACAATATATGTACAAATATACATGGCCGAGTAACTTTGTTGTGTGAAGGTGCCTTTAATTTTGATTTTTTTTTCTTTTTGGAACTAGTTAGCATTCATATGTGCCATTAATTAATTAATTAACACTTGCATATGTCGTACTATGGTTTAGGTACAAGATGGCAGAGAGCTCCATACCGAAGGAGGCAGCATTCCAAATAATAAACGATGAGTTGATGCTGGATGGGAAGCCAAGGCTGAACTTGGCGTCCTTCGTGACGACTTGGATGGAGCCCGAGTGCGATAAGCTTATCATGGACGCCATGAACAAAAACTATGTTGACATGGATGAGTACCCTGTTACCACTGAGCTTCAGGCATCTCTCTCCCCCCCCTTTCTCTAGCCCCTAAAATTTAATTAACTTTATTTAACTTAGGAGCATATACAAGGATTCTAAATTGCAGATTGTATGTCCAACGTCACACCGATCTAATCGAGTGCCGATTAGCCACAAATAAAGTTACTGTTCACCGAAACTGGTGTAGGAGGGCTCAAAGCCTTTGTTTAGTAGCCAATGGTATCGGCACCGACCCCGAATTCCCCCAGTTCCCACTGGTCCCAGATACCTGCGCACGCGCACTTTCTGGGTCCCATGCAATGTTAAAGAGTCTTGGGTCAACATTGTTGTTGGCATACCCTCTGTCCCTATTAAATTCTTTCTTTAACTTTCCCAGTTTCTATTTTACTTTATTTTTTTTCTCTTTTATTAACAAACAAACCAAATTAAACTTTTCCTTGTGTTTAATCAGAAAAAAGAAAAAAAAGAAAAACTAAACTAAACTTTTCCTTGTGACTAGCCACTACCAATGTTGTTTCACAAAAGGTGGTCTCTTGGATTATTTGGCACCCTATACATAGATATTTTTTGCAATTTAGTAAACGAAAAAATAATAGTATAGGATAGTGTTAATAAAGTACAATCGATGATTTGGCTAGAACGTGCATCAGGCTCAATTGTAAGAATAATTGGGTATAGTCTTGTACAGAATCGTTGCGTGAACATGATAGCACATTTGTTCAATGCTCCGCTTGGGGAAACTGAGGCAGCGGTTGGTGTTGGAACAGTAGGATCATCGGAGGCCATAATGCTGGCAGGCCTTGCCTTCAAGAGAAAGTGGCAGAACAAGCGCAGAGCTGAAGGAAAGCCCTGTGACAGGCCCAACATTGTCACGGGTGCCAATGTTCAGGTATAATATGCCAACCAAAATTTATTACCAAATAAATTGTAGCTCACATAACAATATTCACCCATGCAACCAAAATTGTTATGCACGAAGGCAAAACGTTTTGAGCAAGTGAAAAAAAAAAAAAAAAAAAACACAAAGAAAGAAAAAGTGAGTTATTCAAATGGCTTTAATAAATTTGGAACCAATATCATCAATTAGTGAGTTTGTAATAATGTGCCTATGTGCGTAGGTTTGCTGGGAGAAATTTGCAAGGTACTTTGAGGTGGAATTGAAGGAAGTGAAGCTAAGTGAAGGCTACTATGTAATGGACCCTGCAAAAGCTGTGGAAATGGTGGACGAAAATACCATCTGTGTGGCTGCCATTTTGGGTTCGACCCTCAATGGAGAATTCGAAGATGTCAAGCTTTTGAACGACCTGTTGATGGAAAAGAATAAAGTCACTGGGTATGTATATATGTACATTTCACGCATCCCTACTGTTTCAGTGGATCCTGTTTGTAAATGTTGACATGTTTTGGCAGCTGGGATACCGCCATTCATGTTGATGCAGCGAGTGGTGGATTCATTGCCCCGTTCTTGTGGCCAGAGCT
Organism: Bruguiera sexangula; assembly: GCA_020141445.1. Lineage (NCBI taxonomy): Eukaryota > Viridiplantae > Streptophyta > Magnoliopsida > Malpighiales > Rhizophoraceae > Bruguiera > Bruguiera sexangula. The sequence continues at coordinate 2,230,089 of JAHLGP010020638.1, read as the reverse complement.
TGAATGGGACTTCAGGCTTCCACTGGTGAAGAGCATTAATGTTAGTGGCCACAAATATGGGCTTGTCTACGCTGGAGTTGGGTGGGTTATCTGGAGGAGCAAGGAGGACTTGCCTGAAGAGCTCATCTTCCACATTAACTACCTTGGGGCTGATCAACCCACTTTCACCCTCAACTTCTCTAAGGGTAATTGATCAATCAACCCTTCTAATTCTATCGTATCATTTCTAGACACTCCTTAATTATTCTAACTTTGTAACATGGGCTGAAGTACTTAAGATTTCACATTTTCAGGTTCTAGTCAGATCATTGCTCAGTATTATCAGCTAATCCGCTTGGGCCATGAGGTGAGCAGCTAATTAATCAAGTTATTAACAACATAACCTGAGCCTGAGTTTCTAAACCATCTAGCGACCTGAATCAATGTTTGCAATTGTGGGGTGTGAACATAATTGTGGTCACAATGTTGCTGTAACTCTGATTATTTTTAGTCAAACGGCGGGCTTATGCAATTCGAAAACTTTTGTTACCAGGGATACAGAAATGTCATGGAGAATTGCCATCAAAATGCGATAGTCCTGAAAGAAGGACTGGAGGCAACAGGACGCTTTAACATAGTGTCGAAGGACATTGGCGTTCCTCTAGTAGCCTTTTCTCTCAAGGACAACAGCCGCCACAACGAATTTGAGATTGCTGAGATGCTGCGTCGCTTTGGCTGGATCGTGCCGGCCTACACCATGCCTGCGGACGCACAGCACATTACCGTTCTCCGCGTGGTAATCCGGGAAGACTTCTCCCGCACTCTGGCTGAGCGCCTTGTGCTTGACATCACCAAGGTGCTGCACGAGCTCGACACCCTCCCTGCAAAACTCAGTGCCAAAATGTCTGCCACTGGCTGCGAACGTAAGTTACAGAATGGCGCCAATGGTACTACTACTATAGTGGGGAAGAAAACAGATATTGAGACTCAGAGGGAAATCACCACTTACTGGAAGAACTTTGTCATGGCCAGGAAATCTAACAAGAACACCATTTGTTAGATCCGGAGCTGTATTTTCTACCTTCGGCACTGAGTTCCTCTTGTTTTTCCTTGCATTTTTGTTCAATTTTAACTCATTTAAGTTTGATATTTATTCCCTCAAAGTATTTGTCATTATAAACTTCTAAGCTGATATTAGTCCAATTCCATACTGGCTTCAATTTTCAACTTTCTTCTTTCCATTAGATTGTATACATATGGTTGTTTATCCATTTTTATGCAAAAGCTGATTTAGAAGCAAGATTATGCAGAGACTTGACTTGAATTATGATTGGAACACATTGATCATTATCACGGTTGGAGTTTGCAACATGACAATATTAAGGTAGATGGAAACTACTGATCTTAGAATTGAAAATTAAAACCTAGTAATGCAGTAAGCATGGGGGGCCAAATTAACAACACATGAGAGGACTCTAATCTATAACCAATAGGCAGGAAGGCAAGATCAACGGCATCAAATCTGAAAGGAAAGTTCATATGGGAATGAGCAGCAACTTGAAGTTTGAGTTTGTGTGTTTGAGCTCTAAAAACTTCTTGTCACTTCACTGAAAATGGGCAAAATAACATGATATATGGAAGCTTGATTCAAGAGCTAGAAGATTATCCTTTTTGCGGTCTCAGTTGTGCCACCATATATTTAGATTACAAAACACGGCAACTGACATATATGAAATTTCCTCAGTTGTTGTCGTGGCCACAGCATCACCGCCTCTATAGATCCATCAGCTTGTTATCTTCTTCTTGATGACGGTCTTTAAAGCTCTGCTTGGCTGCCAATCATTTCCCTCTTTTGATTTGTTAGAAAGTTTAGGGAAGTAACTTCATGCGTAAAAGACAAGAATCTGCTGTCAATTTAAGCAAGTCATGCAATTGGTTGAGAAACCACATGTACTAAGAGTTGTCATTAAATTAAAGTTGATTTCTTCCAAGTTTCTATTGAGTGCGCGAGACCGCCTCAAATCTCAACAAGCAGAGTGGAAAAAACTTTAACCAAGTCACCTCTGCCTCTTTCTGATTAATATAATGGAACCAAGCTCATGGTATAGGGAAGCACAAAAGGACAGAACATAGAACTGGTACCAAATTTTAGTATGTCAGCAACTACCTCCATCTCAGACTTCTCAATGCGATACAAATAGATGGTGGCTGCCACTCTCAACACCAGAACCCCGTCTTTGAAGGCCAATGGATCCATCCACGGGGTATCAAGGACTGTCAACTGCTTGATCACTTTGTCATACAAATTGATGAGGAACTGAGAGTGATCATGCTCCATTTCTGCCAGAGTTCTTGAGCATTTGAGTGACCATTTAGACTCAAAGTAGTCATCAAGAGACCACACATGAATTCCGTGTTCAGATATCATTATGTAATTCAGTTGGCCTTCAGATTCCCCAATACAAGCCTGAGGACTACTTATGAACTCTTCGGTTGGGACTGGCACAGGAATCAGCCAAGCTACTTCATTTTCGACATTAAAGGAGAGAATTTGATCCCCATCAGTAAGCCAATGTAAGATTCCTCCAATGAAAATGCCATTGTTCTTGTGTAGGTTGTTACTGCACCAGCATATCTCCTTTGAGAGCTTCCAATTTCTTGTCTCAGAGGAATAGACATAGAAACACAAGTATGCATTCTCATTATCTGTCTCAGATGGTAACACTCTAACCACTTTGAAATTTGTTGAACTGTGGGAAAGATCCTTGAAGGGGTCATATGTCAAAGCAATGCTGCTTATCTTATCAGGTTCAGCCCAGTCCAAAGTAATCCACTCCTTCCTCAAGGGGTTGCAGACATAGATAGCAGGCTCTTCAAAAGGAAAGCAACTTCGACAACAAACTAGCCCATTGCAAGCCGTCAAAACCACAACATCCTGAGGGAGGAAATCAAAGACATTTTGCTGTAACTCAATTCCTTTCTTTTTAGCTGGAATATAGCTAATGGTTTTCATGTCCTCCTCACACAACTGATACCTTTGCTGGAAGAAGAATCCAGATAATGGTTCTTTCCTCTGTGACTGAACCCGAATGAAATTGCAGTCAGATATAAGACACCACCACCCTTTAGAAACAAGTCTCAGTACGAGCAAATCTTTGGTTGGAAATTGGGAGAGCACACCGAACAGAATGTCATTGTTCAAGGATACAAACTTCTTCATTTCCTGGATGATGGAGCAATGATTTCAAGCATCGAACGAGCATAAATCTAATAACGAAAAAAGAAAAGGTAAATTGACAAGAACCTTCTTTCCTATGATTATTTAGCCTTTACTTTTCTTGGCTAAATGAGGATGTCCAATGTAAATGGGATGCTGACTATAATTCAGAAAAATTCCTAGCAGATTAGTCGACATTCAGGATTGTTGAAAGTGTTGGGAATTTGATGACATGTTGACAATGAACTACAAGAGCCTTGAAGAGTCATGCATGAAGGGAAACTCACCTGTGAGGGCTGCTAAGTTCGGATGGCTTCTCCGTTCCTAATAGCTGAATTTCAAAGCTTAATGATTTTGCCAAGTTATCAAGCAAACAACATAACTCGCTCAGGCCATAGTCAAACCCAATTAAGCCGTTTCCACTGACCCATTACCAGCCCCTGTGTTGACACATTTGAATAAACATGAGCCTAGTTTACAAGTAATAATGACATTGGAGGTCACAAATACTAAGATAGATATAAGGGTCTGTCTTGGTTTCCTACTTTTATTGGGTTCTCCGTACTTAACCACAGCGCAAAACCATTTGTAGATCACTTTGTAAGCAAAATACAGGTTAAGCATGCATTTTAAGAGAAACTCTGAGCTGCCTCTGCATACAACAATATCCCCTGACTATGAAGTTATTCTTCTTAAAACTTTCTCTTGTTTTTCACTTTCCTCAAATACCATCTCAGTTACCTTTGCAATGGAACAGTAAATTGCACACACCTCTGCATACACATACAAGAGTGGAAATGAGGTAAACAGAAACAGAGGGCTAAGCACACTGAGAAAATTATTTCTGTTGCAGACAATAGGGGGACCTCATCAATTGAAGTCCAACTTTTGGTCGCCTTGGAACTAATCTGTGAGACGTAACTACTACAAGGTCTCTCTAATGGCGACAAGGATACTATAAAACTGAAAACCTTATGTGCCAGGAACCCCAAATTCTAGAGGACTGATAAACATACAAGGAATCCAACAAACAGGAAAAAGGAAATGAAATTCTGAATGAAGAAGAAAGAAAAAAAAAAAATCAAAAGGCTTCTGAGAGTCGAAAACCCATTTTCCAAAACTGAAGACAGAAGGCAGAAAATCAATTTATTTGCAGCCAAAATATAAAATAAAATGAAAAAGGAACAGCAAAAGAAAAATAACCCATCTTATGCCTCCGTGCAAGCCAAGAAAAGGATCGATAAAAAAAAAAAAAAAGTATATTTATAACTCTAAACTAGCTAGCTGGTTTATCTAAAGAAAAGATCAAAAACCAAAGATAAACAGAAAAAAATAAAGAAATGTTCTTCAGTACTGAATCTTCATCTTACCCCCAAAAAAAAACAAAAAAGCTCAAGTTTACAGAAGTCTCAAGTGAAATCTCCCTCTCTCCCCTCTCTCTCTCTTGCATTGGAAAGGAGATTGGAGAGTGAAGGTGTGGCCAAATTAAGCCCTTTATGTAATTTGTGCCTTTTGCAATTCAGTAACCATATTGGGTAATTAACATAGAGCGGCCAGCCATCTAGCCAGCCTCAGCCTGCAATTCCATTTGCCAGCTTCAGACTTCAAAACGGTACTTTTTGGCCAGCTTAAACGAAAATGTGTAGAACCTCTATTTGCCCCTTTTTTATTTTTTTATTTTTTCACATCTATTTGTTTTGATTGGAAATTAAGATTTCAAAATTTTTAATTTTTCTTTTTTTTTTATTGTGTGCATCCCTTATATAATATCAGTTTGACATTATTCTGTGCGCTCTGTGTCAATCTCTCTCCTTCCATCAATACTGATTTTGGATTCCATTTTCATTTTGTTTCATGTTCTGCCTAAGCGATTTTATCTTGTACTTGTATACGACAAACATGTGATCAAAAGTATTATACATTAATTTTGCTACGAGATTAGCTGAAAAGTATTTTTGTTAGGAACACAGGCAGGCAAATTGTCATTTAATTAAAGATGGGATTTATTTGTGAGATACATGAATTGTGGACTTTAATTTTGCCTTGGTTATTGAGTAATTATATTTTATATGATACAAATTCAACTCCCTCGAGGTTTCATTTAAAAGGAGATTAGGTGTTTAAAACTAGGCCCTCTCCACCGTCAAATGTCCATATTTGTAACAGCGAAGAATATGAACTGCATATAACCTAGTTAATACCAAAAATAGTAAGGCAAGTTAGACTAAACTAGACCTAATAGGGGGCTTGGATATTAAGTCTCAAGTTCAATAGTCTGGGTCTTGGTTGATTCATTGTCATGGAGTTAGGTTTTGTGTAGGCTAATCCGCGTGACACTTAGTTGATTTTACGTGTAAAGATGAACTAAGTAAGCCTTGGAGAGTTTAAGAGAATCAGCAGAAAACGTTGGGAGGCAAGTAGGGACTTGGAATTGTTGAAGGAAAAGAGAGCACAAAAGAGCTTTGTAGGTGAGTTTGTATTGAGTATTCAAAAGTGTCTTTACAAATGAGAGGAGTGACATATTTATAATTACTCTACCTCCTCAATGTATGGCTACAAATGATTATCTAGAATATTTATAAGGAATGTTCTAGAGAGAATATTAAAGAGGGTTATTTCAAGAAAGTTCTAGGTGAGTATCTTTGCTAAAAGTCTAGATGTGACACTTCCAGACACTTTAACATTCTTCTAGGACCTTCTGTTATTGGATTTGGGCCGCATAGGGGGCTGGGCAATGTTGGCAACCTGCAGAGGTTTAATCTGGCCCCTAATTTCTCTCTTCTCACTTGTTGAACGGGTTAGACTTAGTGTCCACATGACACCTTCCCCCACTTAATCCTGCGACGTCCTCGTCACATTCTCAGCCTTATATTGCCGAATATAGTTAGCAAACTACCAAAACTAGTCCTCTCGTTCCCAACTAACCTCTTGGTCTAACAAATCTTTCCATTTCACCAAGCACTCGTTGTAGTTAGGAACTCTTCTTCTCCAGATCACTCGGTTAGCAAGGATTTGTTCTACCTTCTTGTTGAATTCGGTGACCACAGTCGTTAGTGCTCACTTGAACTCACTTCGACTTGGATCCTCATCATCTCCATGAAAAGGCTTAAGAAGATTTACATAGAAAACATTATGGATTTTTAGCTTTGGAGGGAGTTGGACTTGGTAGGTAGCTTTTTCTACACGCTTGACCACGGGAAACGACTCTTCGTACTTCCTTATCAAGCCCTTGTGGACTTTGCGTAGAGACTTGAATTGGTTAGGCAGCAGCTTCACCATCATCACGTCACCCATTGCGTAGTCCTTTGGACGTCATTTGGTATCAACCCATCTTTTCATCCTTTTGGCCGCTTTGTCAAGGTAAGCTCTTGTTATGTCCACTTCCTCATGCTACTCTCTCGCAAACTTGTAGGCAGACGAGTTGTTGCCAGTGTAGGGAGAGGCAATAACACTTAGCGTCAATGACTGTTGTCCAATAACAATCTCGAATGGGCTTTTGTTCATGGCTTCACTCCTTTGGAGGTTGTATAAGAATTGGGCAACGTCGAGTAGCTTTGCCCAATCTCGTTAGTGAGCACTAACATAGTGCCTTAAGTATTGCTCGAGCAAAGTATTTACTCACTCAGTTTGCCTATCGCTTTAAGGATGGAAGCTTATTGAGAAGTTTAGATTGGTTCTCAGTAACTTGAATAGCTCATACCAAAATTTGCCCATAAAGCGAGGGTCTCTGTTACTGATGATGCTCTTTGGTACACCCCATAGCTTTATTATGTTTTTGAAGAACAAGTGAGCGACTTCATTCACCTTATAATCAGCAGAGGTTGGAATGAAGGTATCATACTTGTTGAACTGATCAACCACCACCATGATACTTCCATATCCCTCTAACTTTGGTAACGTTACAATAAAGTCCATTGAGACACTTTCCATAACCTTTCGGGGATGAGTAGTGGCTTAAGTAGACCCACTGGTTGCTGCTGTTCTATCTTATCTTGCTTAGTTTACTAGCAAGAACTAAGTAAGTCTGCATATAAGTCTTGACATCCGTATGCATATGCAACCAGAAGTAATGTTGTTGGACAAGAGTAAGAGTTCGTGTCATACCTGGGTAACCAGCCCATAGGGAATCGTGACATTCCTTAAGGATTTCCTTCCACAAGTTTCCCCACTTAAGCATGAAGATTCGATTCCCAACTGTCATGAGAACTCCGTCGTCCACTCAAAATCAACGAGTCTTCCCTTCACTAGCTAATCTTAGCATATTGTTGGTCAGACTATCTTGTCTTGTACCTTCCTTGATTTGTTCAAGAAGGTTGCTTTTAGGCTTACTAGTGGAGAGGGCAACTAGCTCTGTCTTTCTGCTCAGCGCATCAGCAACGGTGTTGGCTTATCTCGACTTATACCGCAGAGTGTAATTGAATTTTTCCAGGAAATCTTGCCAACGAGCTTGTTTAGAGTTGAGTTTCTTTTGTGTCTAAACGTAGCTCATAACAACATTGTTGGTCATGATCACCAACTTACTTCCTAGGAGATAGTGTCTCCAAGTGCGTAAGCAGTGGATAACGACAATCATCTCCTTGTCTTGGATGGTGTACCGCTTCTCCATGTCATTAAACTTGCAACTTTCATAGGTAATGGAATGCCTATCTTGCATTAGGAGTCCCCCAATAGTGAAGTCAAATGCATCAGTGTAGATTTTGAAAGGCTTTTTGTAGTCCGATAGTACCATAATAGGTTCTTCGAAGATTGCTTGCTTCAATCCTTTAAAGGAAGCTTAGAATTCTCTCGTCCAATGCCAAGTGTGATTCTTTTTTAGTAGGTCGGTTAGGGGTGCTGCTATGGTAGAGTATCCCTTGATGAACCAACTGTAGTAGTTGACAAGCCCCAGAAAGGATCGCAGTTTTAAGACCTTGGTTAAAGGCTCCCATTGTTGGATGGCTCACACCTTTGTTGAATCCATCATTAGTCTGACATCCTTGATTCAGTGACCAAGGAAGTCCACCTCTTACTTGGCGAACAAGCACTTCTCCTTATTGACGAACAACTTGTTTTCTCGCAGAACTTAGAAGACTTGTTTGAGGTGCTCAATGTGCTCTTCAAGTGTGTTGTTGTACACCACAATGTCGTCCAAATAGACTACTATGAATTTGTCAAGAAATGGATGCAATACCTTGTTCATGAGTGTGTAGAAGGTAGTTGGTGCGTTGGTGAGGCCAAAGGGCATGACTAAGAACTCAAATTCTTCGTAGTATGTTACACAGGTCGTCTTTGGCTCGTCACCTTGTGCAATTTGGACCTAGTAGTAACCCGATCGCAAATCAAGCTTGGTAAAGTACCTTGCCTTCCCGAGTTGGTTGAAAAGATCAACTATCAAGGATATTGGATACTTGTTCTTGATAGTGACCTTGTTTAAGGCTCGGTAGTCGATACACATATGTAACGATTTGTCTTTCTTCTTTTGGAAGAGGATAGGGGCACCAAAAGGGGCTTTCAATGGTCAAACGTAGCTCGAATCAATCAAATCATGGAGTTACTTCCTCAGTTCAGCGAGCTTCGGGGGTGTCATACAATAAGGGGCCATAGCAGCAGGTTTAGCACCGGGTTTCAGCTCAATATGGTGATTCACATCTTGTTTTACTGAAAGCTTCTTCGACAGCTTGGAAGACATGACATCCTTGAACTTGGTAAGAAACACCTAGATGGGTTGCGACAATGCGGGAGTTGGTGCTGTTACGTCTTCCCCGCGCTTAATTCTCTCACAGTAGCTATGTAGCCTAAACCCGACTTGAGACTCCGTTTGAATTGCAAGGCAGAAATCATCGATGGTTGAGACTTCTTCTTGCTCTTCAAGGGAACTACTCGGATCTTGCAAGCATTGACAACCACAAGAAAACTTGAGGCAGGAACGAGAAAAGCCAAGGTTTCGCAGAAAAATGCAAAACCTAACACTACCTTGAAGTTATCTATGGGAACAACGGTAAAGTCCAACTTATTGATCTATTTGCCAATTTGGACAACTACTCTATGCGTTATGCCTTGGACAGGCTTTGCTTTCGAGTTTACTGCTTTGATGTTGTTGTTTCCTTTCATTAGTTTAAGGCCTAGACATTTGGCCTCTTGCACATCCATGAAGTTGTGTGTTGCCCCTATATCTAACATCGCACATGCTGCTTTGCCTACGATGACAATGTTAGCATACAATAGTCTCTTCTCCTTAGAGACTGTTGGGAAGACACATTTTGAGAGATTACCCAATTGTTGAATACATCTCATGTTGGTTTGAGGCTCTTCGTTGGCCTTTTCTGGGTTAAGTACCGCCATCATAACGTTCATTATTTTATGTTTGGGGTAGTCTCTCACTTAGTGTGGTCTGTCACAAATAAAACAGGGACTAGGGGGATTACTTGAGTTGCGCTTACTTGCAGACTTCTTCTCATGCTTAGGATGACCATTTAAAGGTTTCTGTTATCCACCCTCATTGCGGCTAAAATCTTGCTTCTTCTGTCTGATTTTCTCTCCCCTACTTTTGCTAGAATTTGGCTTCTTGCCTTTGGAATAGGCAAAATAGTTGACGAAGGTCTTGGCAACGACAATGACAACATCCAGGGTCTGTACATCACGCCTATCCACTCTCACCCAATCCTTCAAGCTGTCTTTAAAGTAAAAAAGAAGTTCCCTGTTAGATATCTCGATTTCAAGTATAAGAGTAGTAAATTCCTTGATGTAATCAAAAATACTACCTGTCTGATATAGATGACGTAACTTTCCCCTCGCTTCGCTATTTGCATTGTAAGGAACAAAGTACTCATGTACCTCAGCCTTGAATTGCTCTTTAAGGGTCGATGATGCACAAGCTCTTCTCCCTTTTGGAGTGCTTACATCTCCACTAGAGTTAGACAGCATCCCTTAGGAAGATTGGGGCGTTACCTACAGTGTTACCTACCTTGGCAAGGTTGTCAACAACTCTCATAGCCTTGAAGTACTGCTTAAGGCCAAATAAAAAGTTCTCCACGGCAGTGACATTGTGTGCGTCGTTGTACATGACACGTTTTAGGACCTTTAACCCATACACTGCAGTGGTGCTAGTAGTAGCAACTATGCTAGCGTATGAGTTGTTTCGGTGTAGAGAATTCATCTCCCTACGGAGGTCGTCAATCTCTCCTTCAACGAACTCACGCAGGTTGGATAGATCTTGATTTAGGGAGTGTACTTCTCCCCTAAACAAGCTACCAAACTCTTCGATCATGACTTTGGCAGCCCGCGTGATCAAGTTATTGACTTGATCGTTGAGGTTGCCCACAATGGAGTTTATATCGGTGACGCTCCGCTCCAAGCCAACAACACGAGTATCCATTATTTCCCTTGTTGGAGCTTTGGATTTGCTACGCTTGGCAGGGTCACGCTGCTCCTCACGCCCACGAGTTTGTTGTCCTGCTTGTTACTCCACCACAGTGATTGCAACAAATTCTTCTTTGTTTGCCATGGTCGTTGTCTCAGCAAATAACAAACAAACAGGTTGCACCTAAGATTTGCACCTTGGCTCTGATACCACCTGTCACGAAATTAGGCTTTGTGTAGGTTAACTCGTACGACACTTAATTGATTTTGCGTGCGAAAATGAGCTAAGTAAGCCTTGAAGAGTTTGAGAGAATCAGCAGAAAGCGTTGGGAGGCAAGTAGGGACTTGGAATTGTTGGAGGAATACAAGATAGTTTTGCAAGTGAGGTTGTATTGAACATTCAAAGGTGTTTTTACAAATGAGAGGAGTAGTCTATTTATAATTACTTCACCTCCTTAATGTGTGGTTACAAATAACTATCTAGAATATTTATAAAGAATATTCTAAAGAGAGTATTAAAGAGAGTCCTTTCAAAAAGGTTATAAGAAAGTGTTTTTACTGGACTTTACTGTTTCTTATCTTAATAATAATTTACTGTTAATAAGTTAGCATTATGTCACGTGAATATTAAGTTTAACTCATTCAGCAAGTAAGAAAATAAAAATTAGGAGCCGATTGAGCCTCTGGAGATTGTTAACATTGTTCAGCCCCCTTGCAATTCAAATTTAGCAATAGAAGATCTTAAAAGAGTGTTGAAATGTCTAGAATGTCTAGAATGTCTGGAGCCGAGCGGAGCGAAGCCCCCAGGAGAAAAATTACCCTTCTTCACCCAAACCCAGAGAATTAATAGAAACGGTAAAACGTGAGACGGTAAAACGGAAAATTAAAAAGTGGAGAGAGAGAGAGAGACAGAGAAATTAAGGAGTAAAAAAAAAGGGTGACGGAAGGGTAACTAACGGCGAGAATTGTCAGCTAGCCTGCAAGAGAGAGAGAGGACGTGCTGGGAAGAGGCGACGGGAATCTTGTAAAATGTACGGTTGGATAATTGGATGGGACCCATCCCCCGGAAAGCTCCACCACGCCTCATTATTGCAGGCCCTCCCGCCACTCCTACGGTCCACCGTACTCCTCTTTTTAATATTTATTTCTACATATTACATACAGCATACGGATACACAGCATGTATATGTACGTACATAAAGATAAATGGTGGGACCCGTTTTTAGTTTTCTCCGTACACGTGGCTTTATCAGCGTGGCAAGTTATCATCCTTCCCAATGACCCGTACATATATATATATATATATATCTATATGAATTAGAGTACGGTGAACTCAAATAATTCTTCTTAGGTTACTCATTAAAATTCTTAAAAATTAAAACAAAAATAACAGTGATAATTTATAAATTTGTTAAATTTATTATTTTGATCATATTATAAAATAAATTAAATTATTTTATAATAATAAATAAGAATTTTTTAATTATTTTTATAATGATGTAGAATTACACATATATATAATTTTAATAAAAATTTAAATTTATAAATTTAAAATAAAATAATATATTTTTTAATGCATAATATCCTGAAAATTTTCGAAAGTCACGATTACTTAAAAATTTGCCAAGTTCGGCGCACACACACTCTCTCTCTCTCTTGCGCGCGTTGTTGTCGCGATGATTTATTAGGTATGGAGAGTCAAAAAGGGGGGAGGGCAGTCAATTTAGTTTCTAAATCAAAACTATTAGAGTACAAATTTCAAAGGACCTGTAAAGAATTAATTAATGTTAATCACTGCAAACAGGCCCCCCCACCACCATGCCTAGACTCAGACGATGAGTAAACCGGTCCATAGCTGCAAGTTTGTTGACATTACGTACGAATTTGTCTTGTAGGTAAACTATAAGATTCCCTGTGCTTCGCACGACGACGGGTAATACCCTGTTCGGTCAGAAGCTTACTGTTTGGGGTTTCAATTTGGAACCCTGGATCGTCACTTGGAGCAGCGAATCTCCCTCTGAGGGGAATGCCGAAATGCGGAAGCAAAAACCTTCTTCACATCATTCGATAGGATCTCTTTAGTATACTTTATTTGTAATTAAGAATTCAGATAATTATTTTAAAGATCGTAAATTTAAATTTTAAGTTGATAATTTATCATATAGTACTTTAATCTTTTCTTAAGACCTTAAAATATAATACTAACACATTTCATAATGCTAACAAATATAAAAACAAATATACAAAAGTAAAATATGCAATTGAAACGTTAGATTTCTTTAATTTTCAATATCATAAACACCATATGAATTTAAAGTATGTAGAGAAAAATATGACCAAAACACTGAATAATGTCAAAGTTTCATTGGTTAGCTTCCAAATGATGCTATGATCATTGGAGAGTTATTAATTGATGAATTATATGGTTGAAAGAGCCATTGGTTTAGTTTGCTAAAAAAGAGAAAAAAAAAAAGGTATAAGTTATAGAGGTACAAGTGATTCACTAAAATGTGCTAGAGTTGTCAAGTTATATCTGTTGAGATTATATGTTGAATTGATCAAAGTATATTTCTTATTTTAGGTGTAGTAAATTTTGGCATGAATATGCATATGTGCCCAAATAAGAGAGAATCTAAAAGGATATTTAATATTTTAAATTTTATTGGCTAATACCATATAAGTATATTTGGTCTCCATCTTTTATTAAGTATGGGTTATGACTTGTAAGTCTTTATATGACTTTGAAAGGATATGTTGTGTGAGATTTGCAAGTTTTGTAAAAAGAGCAAGTGTCAATTCGTGAATTTTTTGGTGTAACACTATAATTTATTTAGAATGAGAGTCAATTTAGGAATATTGAACTTTAGAGTTGAAGGATATTGTAATATCTCTTCTTTATTTGATAATAATATTCCCAAGTTATTTTCACCCATATACATAGGTTAAAAGGTGAACCACATAAATCTATGTATTTATTTGTTATTTGCTTTTCATACTTCGTTATTTTGTTGTCTCATATTTTTATATGTATATGTCTTTTATCTTAACAAGTAGTATCAAATTTTTTACTTTGTTGTTTTTGGATTCAAATATGATTAAACAAGATTTGATATTAAGAAGTTTAATCTATTGTCAATAATAGTTTTGGAATTATATAAAACATTTGAGTTTTTATATAAGAATAATTCTCTTACTAATAAATTGCACTTAAAGTATTACATATTTCATGTGGCAAAAAGCACACAAATCAAGTCTTATATTGATTGCTTCAATTCCATTATTATGAATCTTGAATATCTAATTACAAGATTAAAGATGAAAACAAAGGACTATTATGTTTCTTATCTCTTTTCTTTTTAAGTACTATTGATACCAACAAGTATTGTTTTACAATTTAAGGTAGAGTTTTGAAAGTAAATAAATGTACTCTATGTACTATGAAAGCCAATAAAATTGGAAGTTTGTATAAATTACATAGTACTATCATTGAAGATAAAGTATATGTTGTTTCATTTTCTTAGTTAATAAGTTCTAATTATACTTTAACAATAAGATTCTAGTATACCTTAAACTTTGTTATATATAGTATTAATTAATAAATGAAGGAAAGCTTTAGAGAAGATATTTGTAGGAAATTTTATTTTATTAGTACCTCACATAATTCAAATCAAGATAGAGATTGTTCAGATTATATTTTGAATTGTTTATAATATTTTTCTTGTTTTAGGTATAGTGAATTTTGACATTAATATGTATATGTGTCTATATAAGAAAGAGTTTAAAAAGATATATAATATTTCAGGTTTTATTAGCCAATATTATACAAGAGTACTTAGTTTTCATTTTTTATAAGTTCAAAGTGCAACCCCTAAGCTTTAGTGTGACCTTAAAAAGGTGTGTTGTGTGAAATTTGAGAATATTGTAAAAGAATTAATGTTAATTTGCAAGTTTTTGTGTGATAATATAATTTCTCAAAGAGAAACTACCAAGGTACCTCATATAATTTAAATCAAGGTAGAGATTGTTGAGATTATAATATTTTTCTTGTTTCAGGTGTAGTGAATTTTAGCATAAATATGTATATATACCTATATAAGAAAAAGTATAAAAGGATAAATAATAATTTAGATTATATTAGCCAATACTATATAAGAATACTAAGTTTTCATTTTTAAGTAAGTTTAAAGTGTGACCTATAAGTCTTTATATGGTTTTGAGAAGGTGTGTTGTGTGAAATTTGTGAGTATTATAAAAAGAATTATTGTCAATATGTGAGTTTTTTTTGTGTGATACTATAATTTCTTTTAAGGTAATTATTAATTCGAGTGTATTAGACTTTTGGGTCGAGTGACATTATAATATCTCTTGTTTACTTAATAAAAATATTTCCAAGCCATCTTTGCACATAGATGTATGCAAAAAGTCAAACCATGTAAATATGTGTATCTATTTGTTATTTTCCTTTCATAGTTTTTTATTTTGTTATCTCATATTTTTATACCTATGGATACTACATCTTAACAATAAGAAGGTTGGTTAATCAACCTTAAATAGGTGAAGTCGATCACATTAAAGAAACATGCAATTTAATATAGTTAGTTAAATATGGCTAAGGATGATCATATGAACTTAAGTTTTAAATTCCTTAATTTGTACCCACTTTAGGTTGACTACATTTGCTTAGTTATGCTATTAATCTCAAAATTTTATATTTTTGAAGAAACAGATAATAGGTCAGTCAATTATAATAGATTCAACCTTATCTTGATAAATGTTCCAACAACTAATTTTTAGATTACAATGACTATATCTCTTCAAATCACTTCGAATACATCACTGAAAAAAGATTGTTGGGGCCAATAAGGTTAACTAAATAGAAGCTTGAAGAGTCAAGTGTAGGAAACATATAAACAATGCAAAAGAAGAGGAAAAAGAAGATTAAACAAAGTAAAGATTAAGATTTGAGCTAGACTTTACATGCTTTTAGCAATTTCCATAATATCTTCTAATGATACAAGTCTTGGATAAGAATCTATCATGCACTACAATACCCTTGTTGATAATCCTTTGCTCTAACAAAATCTAGGATTCCTTAAACGATGTGATATCTTATACAAGGTAATTTCTTAACCTTTGTCTCTCTTTGGTATTAATGATATAAAAGTTTTTTCTTGAACTTTTATTGCAATAGGAATTTCAATAAGAGTGAATTAAGACGGAAAAAAGAGTGTGTTAAGTAGTTGAGAAAGAAAAATACCTATAATTATAACGCTCTTTTTTAACTAAGAGACTAATTTTTACACCATGTTAACAAGTAAGTTGTAAGGTTTTGATTTTCACTAATTGAAGAAGGTTAGATTAGTATACTAGAAATATTCAAGGATAGTTTAAAGAATATGTGTAGGCTTTTGTAAATATTGAATTGCTATTATCCTTTAGTTTGCATATAAGAATTATTCTCTCATTTCTCATTCAAATATTGATTGATATTATTTTTTATCTTGATAAATTGAATTGATTAATATTGAATTAAATATGTGGAATGCTTGCTAGATATCATCCCATACATGATTCATTCTTGTAAGATAATTATTTGATAATATATTACTTATGAGCTTGTGATCAATCAAAAAACTCTGAATTTTAATTTTCATTGTAAACCTTATTTGCCTCTATTGAATTGTTATAAGCTCAGAGATCAACATATGGTATTAAAACTTAAATTCTATCTTTTATATGTTCAACAACTTTAAAATTAAAAACATATGATAACTATTAAAAATTTCTATTTTGGAGGACTTGATAGTCACATTGCTTTATATTTTGATGATTTACACAACGATAATTTAAATGTTAGAATGATTGTTTAATTGAAATCTTTTGATTTTGGTTTGGGAATAATTTTTATTAATATTTTTATATTAAAAAAATATAGAATAAAATGAAAAATATTAAAAGATAATTTTGTTAAATACTAAAAATATTTAAGTTACAAAATTGTTTAAATGATGACATCTAAGATAAAGTCACTAAATGCTTTAATGACAAAGTTTCTTCCATATTTACTTGGATGGTTATATTTTATAAATCTAAATATTGTGCATAGTATTATGTTTGGTGATGTAAAAATTATAAATAATACTTTCATTGGTCCATAAGAGCTAGAAGCAAGGAATAAGCTACTTGGTGACTATTAAGCTCTTTGTATGACTGAAATAATTGTGCCATGTTTAGGAAGATGAAAAAGTTCAAAATGAATTTGCAAGCACATTTATTAGAAGGGATGAACTTAGAAAGAAAAGAAAACACATTCGATGATTCAAAATAGGGAGATAACATCTATTTTTAACTCTTATGAGGACTTTATTTATCATGAATTGTTTAAA